>JAOWBP010004220.1:16441366-16475104 GCA_028571105.1 Tragopan temminckii | reverse complement strand
AGCCTCTTTATTTCAGCCACACATTCAGAATTCATTTTATCCCTCTTTTGATAAAGACAATAATAAATAGCCCCATTTTAGAGAAGGAATTGCTTTCAAAACTTAGGGCAAAACTTCTGCAACTGCTGGATTGCTGCGCCCTGTTTGACTAAAGACATTTAACGACACTTTAGTGCATACTATGCCATGCTCCACACTCCTGAAGGAACCTACAAACTCTGGTACACTATCATTTGCATCTCATTTCTATGTAACACGGATTGATCTGGTGCTCTTCCGTAAGCCAAACTCTGCTGCCAGCAGGGCCACGGCCTAAGGACCATGGAAAATGGCTAGCAAGAACCCTGTGTTTTCTTACAGACATTGGGAGAGGGTTTGTTTGTTTTGAAAGACAAAGGAAACCCATTACTCTGAAGCAACAGCAAAGTATTAACACAGCAACAATCACACACGGATCCCTCACACCAGTAAGAGCCCCACGGGAGCAGTGGGTGAAGGCCCACATGCCCAGCTCCAACACGGCAATGCTGCTTCCATTCACGTATGGCAATAAAAGAATACATCACATTCATAGTCAGGTGCAGGCTTCTCCCCCGCCCCCCATCTCCTTTTCCCAGATTTTTAACCGCATCATAATATTTTCTGTTTGTTGTGTATGGATTAGTATTTGTGAGAGCTGCACAACATGTGTTTAACTCAGACACACCAAACAAACCCTTGACAGACACAAAAATACTACCTGTCAAGTCGCACTGAAATTCTCAAAAACGTGCTTTGAACAACACTGTTTCCATCCAGAGCTGAGAATAAAAATGCTTGCTTTCTATCTGTTGAGTCACAGTTGAACATCTGAATGTTATCCAACACACCACAGCCTAACTCCTTTCAGCCCCAAAACAAGAAGAGTAACGTTAGTTGTGCGAGTGATGGCTATTTCCCCTCACTGCACCCGACTGCTGGAAGACATGCAGAAGGCAGCACCTCTCAGCACGACGAAAACCCGCACCTAGCTGAGACCCCGATGCTCTCAGAACCGGCTCATTGTACGTAACTGCAGCCGGTACAGCACACCGAGGATCAGGGCATCGTGCAGCTCTACAGCAGTCACACCACTCCCCCAGAGAAGGGAAAATAAAAGAAAGCCACACACACCTGAAGACATCAGCAATTATTTGAGTACCGCAGAAAAAAAATAATAACAATCAGATACTCTCCAAAATCATCAGGGGAAAATAAAAGATATCATAATAACAATAAACCAAGCAACAACTATTTGTCACAAATGAACGGCATAAGGGCTCGCAAACTTGAATCCCCCCTAACCCGGCACGAGAGCGAGGAGCGGCATCACCATCACCACCACCCCGTCCCTCTCTCCCCCCGGGGCTCCGCACCGCGCCCCGCACCCGCCGCAAACTTTCCCGGTGCAGCGGCCGCTCGGCGGAGACCTGCGGGGAACGCAGCCCTGGGGAGCCGCGGGCACCTGCCGGCTCCTCCGCACCGCCGAGCCCGGCGCGGTTCCTCGTTGCCTCCCAGGGCGGAGCGCTCGGGAGCGGCTACGTTACAAGGAGAAGGAGAAAGATTTACGTGAAATTCAAAGAGGTTGCGGTGAAAAAGCAGAGAGAGGCAACCCGCTCCCAGGGCATCGCCGAAGCCCGGAGCTGGACCCCCACGCACAGCCCTCGCCGTTACCTCGGGCAGAGGAGGCAGCAGCCGGTCCTGCAGCAGCAGCTCCGCAGCCCCGTCCCGACTCTCCAAATTAATCGCTCCACCCCTCCAAAAAAAAAAAAAAAAAAAAAAAAAAAAAAAAAAAAACCCAACCCAGCCCCACTACACACCCACGAGAAGGAAGAGGGGTCCCTCCGTGACTGGCATCACTATCTCCTCCGGCAGCGCTTGCAGGGAGCCATGGCAACGAGCCCCTGCACCTTCCCAAACCTCCGCCCGCCTCCCCCGGGGGGGCCGTGTCGGTCCCGGTCCCTTCCCCTTCCACAATCCCGGCCCCCACCTGCCGGATCCAGCAAAGCCTCCGCCCCGCCGCGCTGCCCAGGCGGCACCTGAGGCTGGGAGGAAGGGAGGGACGGACGGACGGACGGACGGACGGACGGACGGACGGACGGACGGACGGACGGACGGACGGACGGAGGGAGCTCAGCCCCGGGCCGCCCCCCGCACCCCCGCCGGGGGGCACTCGCGGGTGCGTGGCGGGAGGAGTGAGACGTGGAGGGTTTGGGATAACCCCCCCCCCCCCGCGGTGCGCACATGGTGGGGGCTCCTATAGGGGCAAAGTGCGGCCCCACATCGCCACTTTCCCTTCTCTCGCTGTGCACAAGTGTCATTTCTTTTCAGAGGAAGGGATGCGAATCAGGAAATCTTTGCTGGGGATGGTCCCCATCCTCCCTGTCCTCTCCCTTGTAACAACATCCCATCTTTTAGGTATCCAAACCTCTCATTTCCTCATTTCTTCTTTACCCCCCTTTTTTTTTTTTTTTTTTTTTATTTTTATTTTTTGGAGAAGCCAGACCTTCTGCCTGCATGCTTCGTTTCCATCACCCCTTTTGTTGCACAGGCAAAATTTGTAAGTGCTCAGTGAAGACTGAGATCAGAACCCTGTGGTCACTCACTGTACTCAGCATCTGCCCAAAGCTTCTGTGTGCAGGTGATGAATGTCAGGCACAACTGTTCTGTTGGGGCTTGGACTTCTCAGACCATTCTCTGCCTCACTGCTGACCTTTGGGTTTTGATTCTTCTTTTTTTTTTTTCCTTAATCTGAGCTTTGTCTAACGTGATGAACAATAATCACAATGAAACATTCACCAACATGTGGTGACACACTGGAACAGGTTGCCCAAGGAGGTTGTGGATGCCCCATCCCTGGAGGCATTCAAGGCCAGGTTGGATGTGGCTCTGGGCAGCCTGGTCTGGTAGTTGGTGACCCTGCACATAGCAGGGGGTTGAAACTAGATGATCTTTGAGCTCCTTTTCAACCCAGGCCATTCTATATTCTGTGAGATGATTCTATGAATTAAACTGTAAAACCACCCCACTGAATCTCAGCTAACACTCATGGAGATTGTTATCATTTGGGGTCAAGGTTTTTTCCTACAGTAGCACTCAGCCTTGTTTGATGTCCTGGCAAATGAACGATGTTCATCTCCAGCAGATACAGGTGGCTGAGCTCACTTTTTGGACAGGAAGTAAGTAATCAAAATTAAGGCAAGATACTATAAACTGAATTTGGTAGTAAAAGAAAATGTGAGAACTGGTAGGAAAAAGTGTGGAATAATTGAATATACTCATTCTGTGCTGAGAAAGCAAATGCAAAAGTCTTAAAGCAATGTTATGTTTGCTATTTTAGTTATGCAAAGTCAGGCAATTCATAGATAACATCTTCATATTAAACTATGCTTCTATCGATGTGTGCCCATATAAAAGCCCATTTCCTCGCTGAATGTATGGAGAAAAGCTTCTGCTGGGTAAGGAAGCCATGCGGTGATTGCTTGGCAAGCTCTGGTGCCGGGCACATGGATTTATGTGCAGCTGAGATGGAGCCCAAAGCACATGTAAGGAAATGGGAGTTTTCCCTTTGAATCCAGCTCTCATAGCCAAACCCTGAATTGACTTACTGTTTAGTCCAAAGACAGTCAAATGGTATATTTACAGCACATTGCTTTCCAAAGCAACCAACAGCTAAGCAACAGGCCTGTGCTCCCATGCAGCGGAAACCTCAGCACATAAATGGGAAAGGAGACGGCTGCAAGGGGCTGCCTTGGCCGTGTCAGGGCTGCCAACGCATCCAGAAGCCATTTGACCCCCCCATAAGCATGGCCATTCGATATGGAGTCACAATCCAGAAGCAACCAAAGATCTGCTGAGGTTTTGGCAGTCCCAGGGTTGATCTTTGCAGGGCTCTGCTGCAATGAAGAGACAACAATTTAATTACTTACAGTGCCTGCTGGAGGCAGGACTGTTGCCAAAGTCAACTTCCCACGCTGCCTGCGTTGCCATACCCACCCGCAGGTACGCACTAAGGCAAACAGAAACAGGCTGGGCTGCACAGTGCAGTGGCCACAGAGATTTCATTTCTCAGAGGCTGGCCCAGCTTTCCGGTCCTCTCTGGCAGCACTATCTCACCAAGACCTTCCCACGTTTGCAGGCTGTGTCATGCAGGCCATTACATGGTTTTCAGTTTCTGACACATAACCGTGCAGAAAGTCCTCCTTCAGCCAATGGAAAAGCCAAAGCACTCAATCTTACCAAAAGCTGCTCCGCACTTACAAAATGAAATGTGTTCACGTTCATAACGAGATGTGGCACTGATCACATCCATTGCCAGGACTACGGTTTGCTTTGAGTGTAAAAATGCATAATCCATTGTGCTTCAGATTACCCAGGTTAATGAAACAGGACAAATGCTACAGCACTTAAGTCATCACAGCCCAAAAATAGAGAGAGAAACGCAGTTTAGGTGTGTCCATGGCTCTACAGAATTGCTCTATATTTGGGGATTTCCGGCTAAAAGTCAAGGAGCCTTTTCATTGTACACTGCTTGCTGTGAGAATTAGAGAAACACTGCTAGAGACACTGGAAAAATCCATTTAATCTCTCTAGGCTGGCATTGATCATATATTTAACATCCACATTAAATGCATGATGTTTTCTCATATCAACTGTAAGAAAAAAACCCTGAATATTTACTTCAGGAGTTGTCTGAAGAAACCAGAAGCAGTTGAGGGTGTGCCTGCCTCTAGTGTAACTCATTACCTGATTCAGTGCACACACTCCCTTTAAGAAACACCCACCGTGTGAAAATCAGTTCCAAAATCTGATGGGAGGCTCAGAAGATTTCCAATTTTACTCTAAATGCCATTGGAGCTACACAAAACACTTGGGACAAAAGATTTTCTTTAGAGAAAATTCATTTTGCTGGCAGTTGCCAGCACACATCCCGCTGCCACAGCTCGTTAATAAAGATGATGTAATTTTTTGAACAGGTAGATATGCAAAAATGTGAACGTACTTGAATACCAAGAGCTGCAATCTGTTTTTTTTGTTTTTTTTTTTTTTTTTTTTTTTTTAAAGGGATAGGTTCGTGGGAATCAGGTCTAGACCTGGACAAATTAAATGGCCAATATAATTGACTTCATGCCAACCAGCATTTTTTTCCATATCAAAATTTGTTTTGTACTGCTGCCGCATTTCACAGCGTTTCCATTAACTTTGGAATTTTTATGTTTGAATTATGCCAGCTGGGATGTAAGCAGAGAAGAACAAAGCAACGAAGCTGCATTAGATAGTATGAGCTCATAGGGAAAGTCTTCAACTGTAGAAGGAAAAACAGACAGAGTGATGCACGTGCCATTAATGATTTGTTAAACATGTACCTGAGTATATATGAGTATACATCAGTAACACTCAGCTTTGAAATGCTGAAAGCTAGATGGGTCTTGACCAGAGCAGAGAAGCTACAGACTTCTGTTACAGAAGATGCTAATCTTCATAATGAGAATACAGGAAGAATCCACGTGATCAAATACAACAAATTTAAAACAAATAGAAGGGAATACTGCTTATCACAGTTAGAAGCAATCCCAAGAACGTTGGCTTTGAAGAACCCCGGGTGAGATGCTGGCTTTTGTGTGTGTGTGTGCAGTCTTTTAAAGGCTGGATAATTTTATGACTGCTAATAACATTTGTAACTATGCAAGCTAAGATAATAACAATGGTAATCAAATCTCATGCTTCAGGGCATAAATTGATTGCTTGGAGGGGCTATGGAGGTTTTTCTTTTTTCCCACTACTGAGTACATGATTTCACAACTGACTAAGTGCATTACAAGGGAGTGTTTGCTGCCATAGCTAGACAATTGATCCAATCTGCAGTAATGACACCAAGATACACTGAGCTGCTTGCATACCTATCTGCTTTTCAAGCACTGACAGATTTAGGACCAAATTCATTGAAGTCTTTGGTTCTTAGTTTCCAACATTTCTTTTGAAAGAAAGCAATAAAATCCAGATCCAAACCAAAACAACAACAAAAAACCCCCAAAATAGAAGCAAGAATATTAGAATGAATCTTGGACTCAAGTTAGGCACGTGAGTTCCTCCATAGTCAGATTCAGATACAAAAATTAGGATGAAAACCAACCAATTCATAAAGTATCAATTCACCACACAGGCTGGCCCATACATCTCTAATGTCCAGTTTCTAAGAACACGCTTTTGAAGACAAGCATGTGTTTTCAGGACTCACAAAGTTCTGCTCCCGGCTTGGGGCAGACCTGAGCCTCAGCTTGGTTAGGGCGAACTCTAGGATGGCTCTGCCATCTCAGCCTACTTGGGCACTCCAGCACAGACCCATTCTTCTTCAGGGCCTGCCCAATTATCTGGTTGGCGTGCACCAGTTTCTAGGGTGGAATTACGAAACCAAAAGTCTGCAATAGAACAGCTGTGCCTGAATGGCAGAGCCATGCATGCCCAGTCACCCACCACACAATAGGACAAGTTCACTTATAAAGAAAAGCAAGGACCACGCTCACAAAGAAATGCTATCTGAAAATGTATCTTTGGTCTCTGAGCAGAACTGGCACTAATCCCAGAAAGAGCAAGCCACAATATTCAGAGAATTGGAATCATGACTCATGTCAGGACAATGGCATTGATCTCATTCATTTGTGTAAGAGATTAAAGAGGCCTAGGGATAAAGATTTGCCATTTCCTGAACACTAACTGCTAGACGTGGGACAAAACGTCAGCAACAAGCTCTCCACAGTTGTTCCTATTCTTGCTTGGCGTGGAGGTGGGCTGTGGAGAACAAAGCCTTGCATGGGTCACCCATGAATGCAGTCTTAGCCTTGCCCAGTGATGTAGATGACAACCACTACTCACCAACTACTGAATGAAATTCTTTTTTTTTTTTTCTTTTGCTTTCTGTCAAGGTTAACAGATACAATTTGCACAGAATGTCTGTTGCCAAAACCCTGCACTGATATAACACAACCTGATCATCTTTACTTGCCTACGAGAAAATGAAAATTTGTTTTTTAAATAAATGACATGCCCATGTTTTTCCACTGAGAGTCCAACAGAGTTGGATTATAGTAACAGTTGACATCTACAGAATTATTATATGTACCCTTGAAACTGAGCAAAGTCGCAGTTGTGAGGGTAAATGTCTAATTTATCCCCCTCCCAGCTTCTGCAGCCACACCAACAAGGTGATTACAAGGGGCTTTGGTTGGTTTTTATGGGAGAGAAGAGATGAGATTAATCTCGTAAGACACAGGCAAACAGTGGTCTTGGCTAAAGCTGTCATTTGTATTCTTCCACTTTTTATGCCCATACGATGAAGTGATTTTATTAAAACAACCCACATTACAGTCCAAATGAAAAACAAAACACTAGATGGGTTGTTGCTGAGCCATTTGGTGATCCCTGCACTCCTTTACCAATTTAATCTGACTGGTGGGTTGCAGGGTGTTCGATAGGTCACCTGCATCAGCAATTCCAGTCCAGACAATTTGCTTCTAAATACTACATGGTATGATACACATTTTCCAATTACATTTCAGGCTGCCTTCAAATTCTACCAGACAGACAAAGTTATAGGAAGAATAGGAGGCCTAGGAAACAGCAGAATACAATTAACTGTTTATTAAAAAAATACTTGTGCACAGTCAAGCTATCAGGAGTTGTACAAAGTTATTAATGCAAATAAGGAGGCAGTAGCTTGTTCACCAGAAGAAGACTTCTTTAAAAAATACTGGCAATTCTCATGGATCAAAGTGCATAAATGATTTATCCCTCTTCAGTGTCCTTCAGACAAGACAGCCAAGGAGAAAAAAAATTAGTTCTGTGAATATCACGGGCAATAATTGGGAAAACCCTCCATTTAAACAAGTGTACTGGATTACCATTCACCCTTAACGTATATATAAATGTTTATGTTAATTGATGCTATGGAAGCCTTGGAAAATGTATTAAAAATAAGCATCCCTCAGTTATACTGGAAGTACTGATGGCAGGCCAAGGTGAGGAGTTGGAGTCAAAAATTACATTTTTACAAGAATGAAACCAATGATTCCCTATAAAGTCTGAGGATTATCAGACTGATTACAACTGTACAGTTTTATACATTACAATTGTGCTTGTAGGGTGTAATGGCATATCCAATTTATGTTTGAGTAGGCTGTATGGGCCATATTTAATATTTTTTTCACTATTAAGATTAAAAGAATCAATACTTCCAGTACTTACCAATTAAAACTAATAGTAAATGGAGGTCCATACTGCAAGGTATAAGCTCAAGCATTTGCTTAGCCAGTTGTAAGCAACTAGCACTTTTTGTGAAAACAGGCAGCAAATGTAATGTGGTGGATGGAGCAAGGAAAAAGGGATGTATGTCACAGTCCTGGGATTCTTATGGAGAACTTATACTCTGAGTGAGACAGACGTCTGAGAAGGATTTCAGAAGCATCAGCTGAACCATATCTATCTGAAGGGGTACAAAATCCATAGCTGTATAAGCAGAGGATATTAAGTACGTATAGAGAGTCTCTATTGCTTTTTTATTTTCTGTTAGTATATATTTTAGAACTGAAATGTCTACTTCAGCAATCTGCAGTCCAGGATAGATGGCTAACTACTTGTTAGAATTCAGAAAGGAGCCAGGCAAACAACTGCAAGGTTGGAAACTGCATCTCATAGGAAGCAATGAGAATTCATCAAGTAGCACGCTAAGGAGTGATTAGATCCCAGCCTGTGGGTACCTAAGAGAATAGGCATTTTGTAATGGAGGGCTTCTCTGTCTAGCTGACAAAGTATAACAAGATCTAATTACTGTCAGAATTTTTCTGCCTTTCTTTTTTCCCCTAAAGAGTGAATTTAATTAACCCTATGGCAAGATTTTCCTAGTTGTAGTAAATTATTCACAATGGGTTACTATAACACCAACACTACGTACTTTCTTCTTAAAAAATACTTTTTACTTCAAGAAAAGAAGAGTGAAACAGGCATGTACAGCGCAGGAAGTTCCTGTGAAGTGGTCACGATGGTTGTTCTGCAGCTCTTGCTATCACACAGCATCAACAAAAACACAACGGAGCACAAGGTCTGGGTCACCAAGACCCTACAACAAACCGAGGATGTGCTGCTGTGAAGATGACCTCAAAAGAAGTCCAGTAATCTGAGTCCTGTGATCAGCTACAAAGACACTGTGTTTGAGACCTGCCTGGCTGTGAGGTGGTTCCAGTGACAATGAACTGTGCAGGCTCATCTTGCACTGCCATCCTCCCATTCCCATCTGCATAGTCCATAGCTGTCATTTAAATGGCTAGATGTTAAATCCAAACAATGCCATCTGAGAAAAAAAAAAACTGCTGTGAAATTCACCTGCATTTAGATTCACCTAGGTGTGCTGTATTACGTACTGATTTAATGATATAGAATGCAGCCTCCATGTAAGTTACCGTAGTTTCACTTGAAGTTCAAGTTGAGCTGACTTCCATCTCCAAGATGCTAATACAGCTGTGACAGCTTCACCAGCTGAAAACTTCTCCTATATGCTTTTCTAAATATATCTATCATCTCTAACAGCTCCCAGATTCCAGCTCTGCGAAACTGCTTTCTCAGTCCCTCAGCCATCTGCTTTTTAGCTGGCTCACATGCATTTCCTTGGCAGTGACTTTGCAGAATATACTAGAGCAGAGAAAAGCACAATGAAAAGTGTACTGCTTCATTTGTGAGTTAAATTCACCTGGACCACAAATGCATAATGATTTTAAAAAGTCACGAGAAAGCAATACATCTTGGGTATAAATGTCTCTGCGAGGTGCTCACTGCTGACAAAACCAACCTCTTAGCAGGCCTGCACACACAGCCTGGTGTATATTCCACTCTTGAAGAGCTGCACACGTCCCTTATACAACCACTGAAGAAAGAAATCCCCATGCCAACATCCAAACTCTGGACAGGAATGCAAGCCAGACATAATTTTGCTGTGATAACAGAAATCACCAATGTACAAAAGGAGCTTTTCTAAAGGAATTGATTCTGGAAGGCTATATCCAATCCTGTGTTCACATTGTGAATACCCAAATTATTTGTATTTCTCTTACTGTTACTGGAATTTGTATCTTTCCTTGGTGCAATCCATGATGCACAGAAATACATCAAAAGCTCGACGTGCTTTCTTGGCCAAAGATGGAGCAGGAAGAGAGGAGACGTTGCCATTTTGTTTCAAATCATATGTGATTACACCTCATTCTTACCTATATAGACATCTGATGGATTAATTGGTGAATTCATCCCCCAATTTATGAGGGGCTATATTTTCTCTACGTGCCACAGTCAGTACATAATCCTGTGTATTTGTTGAAAATGAATGCTTTTGTTTTCAACCTTTACTGCCAAGAGATTGGACTGGCTTAAAATAGAGAGGGATGTTAAACAACATAAATGAAGCAAAAGTAAAGACAAAAAATCACCCTTAAACAAATCATTTAAAAAGGCAATCCCTATAAACTGTCTATCCAAGGGGGGGAAGCAGGGATCAAAACACAAAGGAAGACTTAAACATAGGGATGGATTCCTCTGGTCTGAGTGCTTGCACTCATAAAATTTTTAATTCTACATGAAGATGCATTTCTTCAGGCACAGGAGTCAAAGTATAATGGGGCCCTTAGGTAGAAAATTAGAATATAAAGGCTGTCAACTGCCCATTAATCTTGTGAGGTCAATGGGAAACAGCCAGAACAGCAGTTTCCAGATGGGTGAAAGGATGCTGTGGAATTTAATTTAGCCTGTAACCAACGCACCCTGGCAGATCTCCGTGCCCACACTCCAAAAGAGTACGCAAGATTTGGGGTTCTATGTGACAGCTTCCTCTGGTCCCAGAATGGCAGAAGTAAACTCATCAAGTGGATGGATGGGATGCATTGCTGTGCCATACCTAGCTGAGAGTTTGGGATGGCCTGAAATGAGAGCAACCCTGTGTGCAGCCGTGATGGGCTGAGGGTGCACATTACATGCAGCACAGGCGACACACGACAGTGATTTACTCTTTAACATCACTTGACTATTAATTTAAATATCTGTAGTGCTGGTTAAAAATCTCCCGCATTTAAGAAGCTAGGCACATCTTAGATTGGGTTATATATTTAAAGAGCTGACAGTTATGACTTACTGTACACCACTGAGTACTTTTAATGTTCTGTTTTAAATGCAAAATTGGCTACCAAGATATGTTTGTTGAAAACAGCTGAGAGAATTTCATATTTTGAAAAAATATATCATGTTTTCAGATAAAAAATTCACTGAAACCTTCAAAGTAATGGCTGAGGTGTGGATGGCTCACACAGCTTTGTGCCTCTCTGGAATAAAGCAAGTGAGAAATACTTGAATTCCTGTGTGTTTGGACTCGAGCTTTCTCATGAAAAGATGCTATTTGAACTTACATTACTAAGCACACTGCAGCGTATTTATGGCTGTGGATCTCCAGCCAGCATTCTGAATGCTATGAGGAGCCCTGAGCTGACAAAAGCTCTTTTGAACCACAGCTGATCTGGATGTGGTCACGACCGCACTGCCAAGGCTGACTTTAAATACCTCTGTAACAGAGGAAGTATCCCACATAGCCCCTGTGGGCATCCATTGTGGTTACTGACATATTAATTGAAAAATATAGTTTAAAACATTCAATAGACATGCTGTCTCTTTAAAGGATGTTGTGATGTGCATTAGCTCATTACGAGTGGCAGGAATATAATACCAATAGCAGACAATAATAAAGATGCAGGACCGTATTTTCCCCATGATATCAGTTTATGGAAAATATTCAGCCTTCAAGATACGCTGGTAGTCTTTATCCCAAGCATAAATTTACCCTTCACGCTGAGGCAAACTGCTCACATGTTTTCCTGAAAGCACTGCTTTGGTCTACCAACAAAGATAAGGTTATTGGGTAGAAATGCAAGAGGCCAGAGACCTCCCCCAGCACTGTAGGTTGACATCACTATTGGATAGGATGACAAGTTGTGCATGGTAATGGAGAATTTTACTTCCAAGAGGAAGTAAAACATGGCTCAAACCCCAGTGAAGAGGATAAGGAATGTTTATGGGTGTTTTGCTGCTTGGACTGTGACCCAAAGAGTGAATAAGATGAATTGTTCTAATGGTGTTGTCTCTATCTCATGTAGGAATGACAGTGAATAATGTGGATTTAATTAGCAGCTCCCTCTTGCCTGCACCATACAAGTGCTCTCACTTGTGCCTGAAGGAATCATGGAACCCAAAAAGGCCAAAGAGAAGCTGGAATTGGTAATAAAAAGAAGAGAGAGAGAGTAAAAGAGCAACACATTTCCGACTGGCATGTACATCACAGTGCTGAATGCCAGAGGTTTTGTCTAAGGCACACCTCATTACACCTGGTGACAACTGTATGTGGTGCAAATGTCACAACCAGATGCCTTAGGTCTCCCCAGTTAATTTCAGTGTTGTATCCAACCCAGAGCTGCAGGAAGAAAGTCCTGAAGAGACCAAACCACGTCAGCATAACAGTGGTGATTTGGAGATCTGACACCTGAGAGAGTTTGACAGCTCTCGATGCTCTAAGGCTGGAGATAATCACTGCAAGTGTGTTATTTCATCTGGGATAAGACGCATCATCCAAGCCACTGCCTCCAATCCCTTCTTGGCAAACCAGACTGGTTTTTGGACCTGCAGTCCTTTGCGTTGTCAGACACTCAGCTTGTGAGCCAAGAGCCTGGAGTACTATCAAGTACCAGCTTGCAGAATGCAGGTGTTGGCCGCATGCATTCGGGTGAACGCACCAGGGAAATGTGATTGCAGAAAGGTCAGAGAGATGAGTGGTGCCTCCTCAGGCTTTCTACCACCGTCTCCACAGGCCATCAGCAAAGGAAATCTCCTCTCCGCCTCTCCCCAGGCAGGCTCAGCCTGCTGACAGCCGGCACACTGTGCCTTGCCATACTGAAGCACGTCACAAGCCAGTTCACACAGTCTCCACTGGATGAAAGAGGAAGAATAAATTCTTCAACGCTGTTTCACTAATGAACCTCACACCTTTGCAGTACAAGTGAGATTGCATGCAGTTCACTCTTCCTCCCAATTATATCTTCAGCCCTTTGCTAAAACTGCTAATCAACGTACCGGCTCTGAGTGTCGTGCTGTGCATGAATATTTGCCCTCTCGGTCCTGTATGTATAAAATAATTAACCTGCACAGGGTGCTGCTAGTGGGGTAAAACCCAGTCTGTCCAGGTTAGACCACGAGGCATCTCTGAACCTGGGGACAAAGGGGTATCTCCAGAGGAGAACAGTTGCTCTGTATGTCAGTTCCCCCAGTGCCCTCCCCCAGTGCCACGGCATCACGAGGTCACCCAACAAGGAGCCACCAGCACGACGCTGGTGGTAGGCTGACATCATGCTCTGCATTACCCAGCACAGGTAAAACCCAAATCCTTTCCCATTTGTAAGGTTTGTGGAACAGACTTCTTCTGTAGGGAGTCTCACAGACAGGAGACTCTGGGCTACTGTAACTGTGGGGATTTTCCATGCACATGAACGTGCATTGCACCTTTAGTGCAGATAGATGCTGCCAGCTTCTTCTCTCCTTACCTCCAAGCTACATACCTTCTTTCCTCAGATAATGTTCTCACTGCTGAGAAGATACAAAGATTCAGTGTGATCAGCTACGAACATTACTGTAACTACTAAATTCACACAAAAAGCATTGAGTTACTATGGCACAAATGACAGAATAAAGTCCCATGATGAATAGATAGCTTACTACCTAACAGTACATCAGACCTTGAATTTCAGTACAGAGAATGTTGGATCTGACAAGGAGATCAGATCCAGTATTTTCCCATCAGAGTGAAAGTTACCTGAACTAAGTGAAGAATAGGTTATCTTGAAAATGCACTTCTTGGAGCAGAGAGCAGCTCGGAGAAAAGATTATCATGCAGGAGCAAGGCTGCACTAATTGGAGAAATTGGTGCTTCAGCTGCTGCTGTTTTGGAGAAGTGGAATGAATTAAAGCCAAAAAAGATGACACTAAATAGTTATTGAGAAAAAATATCAAATTCTGGGAAAGCAGAGCTCGTTTGGATGAGTGGAAGCAACAGACACAAGCTCCAGCTTACAGCAGCACCAGCAAAAGCTATTTGAATGCAGAAAGGCATTGGCTATAGAGGAAAACAAGATGCTTCGAGGCATTGTTCCCTTCCACAGGGCTTTACAAGGCTACATTATGCAGTATCTTCAACTGAATATATATATATATTCGCCTTTATTAATTAGACTGAAACCAAAACAGATAAACAAACTGATGCTGCATGTAAAACCCTTTTGTTTTTCAAGCAGACTCAGCTTGAGTGCTTTCCAGAAAATACCGATAAAATAAAGATGTCCTCAGGGAACCATACAGCATTTCTTGAACGGCTCGTTACATAGCTTGCTTTAACATTGTGCAATATGGAATTCTGTCTCGGGTGCTGATGGAGTTAAAAACTGTACTTCGCATTTCACCAAGAAACAACTGCTTTGGCAACGTCCAAAAGCTGATTTTGCCAATGGGCAACATTTGGGAGAGTTGGTGACGTGAAGGCAGGACCAGAGCTGGGCAGGTGGGAAGGTGCTGCATGGAATATCTTGGGAATTAATTGTTAACTGGGGAGGGGAGAGGTGTTGTTCTGAGGCATTGTTGCTCATAATCTTTCATTAACATAGTGGAATAGTCTTCCAAACAGAGATTATTATAATGACTGAATGCCTAATTGAAACAAGGTGCTGCAGCTAACTTAGTAGCAGATTAATTTCAAACCCTTTTATCATCCCCAAATGTGAATCCACATTTAAAGGTGCAGGAAAAATATGTGGTGCATGCAGGAACAAACAAAGGTATTGTCTGACATAAGGAGCTTATGTAAATGTGCAATGGCAGAGCTCCTTTTACAGTAAACCTTTCAAATACCTCCATAAATCATGAAGAGCAAAAAAATCATTCTTTTTAAGGAGGGTTGCAGTGGGATTTCACCTGGACTAATGGGGACAGCACTGTTCAGGGAAACAAGGAGCTTTGCTGGTTCTTTCCTAAGCAGTAAATTGAAAATAAATATCACTTTTTGTGTACATGGGTTTGTGTGAGAATATTTCCATTCTATATTCAATGAAAAATTGCTAATTTTAAAACAAAGGCACTTATTTTAAATCCACATTAATATTTTACATCCTCCCAGATCCCCTTTACAAGTTTCTTTTAAAGACAGAGCAAATTAAAAAAAATACGTATGTTAAAAGGTGCCTGTACTACAGTGGCTTGAAAAGACCATGGATGGGATCCAGTGGCTAAAGTGGAGCACCAGAGATCCTGGACATTACTGTTCTACTCTGTTCAGTCACTGTTCTGCCATACAATCTCAGCAGGCTCCTTCTCCTCCTTCTCTCTCTCATGCTGTTCTTGCCTTCTCATTTTCCACATCAACTGCAGGTACTTTGGAGGAAGAACTATTTCCTCCTGCACAACCACAGAGTGCTTTAGTGAACAGCGATCTGATCTCCATTGCTCTTGGAAGACCAACAATTATAATTACATGAAGGCAGGATGCATGTGGATGCAACATTACTTTGTTCAGGCTAATCAGCTCAATTCCATCAGTGAAATCTCTCTCAATTATAGGAGAATCCATGTGTGCAACCCAGACAGCAGAGATCAATCCTAATTATTCCCCACTGCCTGCACGATTCTTCTGTGCAAACAGAGAAGGAGGGACCCGAGGTGTCCCAGCACTGCATCGTTCCCATGGGCGGTGGCCACCACAAACCTCCTGTGGGCATTTGGCACTGTCCAATCTTTCTAAAGAGAGCAGTGTGGCATCTTGCCTGCCTTCCCCCACGACGTTTTGAGTAATGAATTCAGTATCTTCTCCCAGAGAAAACAAAGAGGTTGACACCTTCTGCAAAATTATTTTCTTTTCCTAGCAAAAAGGCTAAATACACCAATCTTGGTAAATCTACTTTATTCTGCCACGGACTCACAAATCCCTTAAACCATGAGTGGTTTCTCTTATGGATCAATACCAGTTTTAGCCCCCAGCACAGACAAAGCACATCCCATGCAGCAGGGGAGAGCTGGTGGCCTCTATGCTTGGAGGAGACAGGGACAGGAGCAGGCACCAAACTGCAGCTGTCTCCATGCAGCCCTGGGGAGGGCTGGGAGCTGGCTGGATCCCAGCTATTGCAGGAAAACCATCCCTGGCCACGCAGGCACGGGCAGCTTTGCAGCTCCTCTAGCTACAACTCGATCATCTCAGACAATCAGCCTCCGTGTCTACATGTACCAGTACAAAATGAAGGAGAGAGTGGGTTGCAGTTTCATTTAATCTCTCTTTTAAATTAGACTCCTGCATATGCTCCTTCATGCACATGAATAAATCTATGTGAGTTACAAAGGATATTGTGCACTGTCTACCCAAAACAATTCTAATGGGAGCCAGAGCTCAGGGCTGCAGTGCCAGCTCGCTCAGGTTGCTCACTTCAGCATATAAACCTGCTTTGATTTTTATCCACTGAGACCTGAGTGCCTGTATTTTAAATGCCTGCTATAAAGCTACACAGTGAAAACAAAGGAATTGGGAAGCTCCTCTCTCTCCAAAAATAATTTTTGTCTACAAGTGTTTACAGAAAACAGAAATGAATGAAATTCTTCAGCACAACTGAAAGCTCAGGACAAGTGTAGTGGAGCAAAGCAGAGCAATATCCGGAACACTCCTGTAGCACAGCATCCTCCCTTCATTTGATGAGAAGACAGAATGCTGCTTTTTCTAGTTTGAATCACACTTCCAGAGGTTACAACCATTTATCAGAGAATACAGAAAGAAATATAAAGTGAGATCGGAGGAGACAATCAGCAAGATTTCATTTTAAACTTACAGCATGAAGATCAAAAGGTCAACTTCAAGTTTCCAGCTCGTCTGCAGTAACGATGTGCTGAATTAAGCTGCTTTCTCCAAGGCTGGATTTGGAAATTTTGAATATTCTTTGTTATAATTTGAGCTTGTAATGATCCAGAACAATGGGGATTATGGTGCTGTCAGAAGATTACCCTGCACCTGTTTCCATGACATTTGTCCCTTGCAGAGAAAGTATAAATGCTGGTGACATCTACTCACAGCAATGCCTTTTGCTCCTGTTGAGATATTCCTTTTCCTGTGGCTTTTAAAAAACAGAGCAGTGCCCCAGTTCTTGATTCAATATAGTTGGAGATTTTGTACCCAAAAACGTATTTCTAAATATTCCCCAGTTTTTCATTTTTGTTCATTCTGATGAACATATTTAAACAGTTTCCACCATTTCAGTTCTCTTGGTCAAGCAGAAATATTTATTATAGTTGTTAAAGTTTATATTACCCTGTAGCAAAGCAATTCATCATTACTATACATGGCTGATTTTCCTGATTATTAAAATACCATTAAAGGGAAAACCGTTCCTCTTGCACCACGCCTCTGTTTTTTTCTTGTTGTTTGACTTCAAGAGGAATATAACTGCAAAATAATAGATCTGATCTTCAAATGGAGACACAGGAGGCTCCGGGCTTTAGCTGGTGTTGGGCAACATGAGATTCCACTGCACTGTACCAGGCTCCAGCGACTGAAACTGTTTCCCAAGATTGGATCTTGACTATTAGCTCCTATCACCTTCTCACAGACATAACAGGAGAGGTGAACATTTCCCATCCTGCACTGAGCAGAGCTAGGGGAAGAGATAAGAAGGAATCCTTCTCAGCTGTCCTCGCATTACTTGATATGACAGGCAGCTTGAAACTGTTATTTCTGAACGCTTTTTCAAAACAGAATGGAATCGGGTTTGGGAAATGGGTAAACTCCTGCTCGTGGCCCTGAGGACCAGAGCAGTGGGTGTTCTGTCCCAGTAGAACTGCATAGCTCAGGCTGTGCACTTCTGCAGCACAGGAGAACTTCCGTAACAGTGTGCTTCTATGTTCTGCAACGAGTATTACCTACAGCTTTTATCAGAAAAGCTGGTTCCTAGCTGCATGCCCAGTACCTACAAAGCCCTGGCTTTTGCACAGCATTCCTTGTCTGAAGGCACTAGTGCACGCTCCAAAATAAGTCAGTAGTATCCATCTTTTGCAAACATTTACTGGGGTACATTTTGCTCCCCATTGCAACGGTTAGCGTATGGATGAGAGAAGCAGTAGTGGTAACGCAGCAAGGCAGAGCTGGGAGCTAAAACCCAATTACATCTGATCTATGCTGGTCCACTGGGCCACTGAGACCTGCCTGAAAAGGAACACTGAGATACCAAAGCAATCACAGCACATGGCCTGGTGCGCAGTGAGGCTGCACCTCGCGTGCCTGAAGTCCTCCTCCTCTGAATTCAGATGAAGGCTTTGGAGGAAGAAGAGTCATTTTTAACATTCCTGTGGGATTTCAAGTTATGAATGTATGAGGAAGAGAAGTAGATAAGTAATCCCTTTTTCAAATCCAATAGAAATATTTTGCTGGGTTCAAACATCCTCTGTGAGCGTAACAGAAATGACAGAAATGTTTGTTGTTCAAAATTCCTCCTTCATGGATCTCTTTCCAGACACCACACCTTGATTCGAGCTGCAGTTTTGCACACCAGATTTCAAACAGCGGTGATTTATGGCTGAATTGTCAACTTCTGCATGCAGGAAACCACAGTGGAAATGATGACAGCCTACAGCCCACAAAAGCTTCAATGGGTTCTGCTACGAGTTTCGTGTCTCTTCCTTTTTCAGCACAACGCTTCCTGAGCTCTCTGTGAGAATCTTGTAAAATTAACACAACAAAATTCAAATGCTTATAAGCAGATAAGTGCAGTGAGCTCATTATGTCTGTGCCCTTCATTCGCTTGCAGTTACATTTTCTCTATCATTTGCTGTCTGTGCATTGATAACACAGGTCATTTTAGAGCTGTTACGATTTCTAACAAAACATTTATTTTCCAATCTGAATTCACTGTATTTTAAGTAATATTTCTCCATGTCTTTTTTTTCTTTTCTGAAACTGAAACTCAGGTCAAGTTGTAGACTGCTCTTTGCTGGCAACAAACAATCACATCAGTCAGATCACACATTTTACTTCTTAATGAGCACAATTTTTTCCTATTTCTTTCCCTGCGTTATCTTAAACTGCAGAAGATGGTAATTTAGTTTGCTCTACAGAAAATCCCCTCCAGTAAAAAATACATTCTTCTGAAGCTGTAGTGACCAATAGCAAATAAAGTTCAGTTCTTTGGGTGATGTCAAAACAATGTCTGATGGTAACAAAGCCAGCTGCTTTGATTTATATTGCCTTCCTCCAGCAATACAAGCCAGCATTCTGCTTGCCCTTTTCACTGCAGTTGCACATTAAGCTGAATGCTTTAGAGATTTTCTGCAACAACTCCCAGATCTCTTTCCTAATCAGTATTCGACACATCTTTCCTTTTAGCAGATGCGCTATTTTTCCCCTTTGTTCCAGGATTCATTGTTCTCCATTAACTGCAGTTGCCATTTATTAGTCCAGATGCAGAAATGATCCAACGACCCCTTATGAGCCGATGTGTGTACACCACCCACACGTCTGCACGCCAGCATGCAGTGGGCCCTTGGATCATCACGTATTTAAATACATGCACTGAAACTGTGGAGTGTTTACGTGAGATTTATGATGTTTCTCCAGTGTGCGCAGGAAAACGAAATGGGATTTTCAACTGTTAAAAGTGAACCTGCTTCAAAGCTAGGGTTTGAAAATGTGCTCTTCTGGGGTTTGAGAGTAATGCAACAATACATAGAAGAAGATCCTCAGCTGGCAAAAAATCTTGTTAGAATTAATGTTGTCGTGTTGATTTACGCCAGGTAAGAGTGTGATCAATTAAATCTGTGCTGTGAACTATATAATTTTTTAATGAAAATTTAAATCTAATAATTCTAGGCCCCAGTACTCATTTTGGAAAAAAAAAAAAAATGAAGAATGGAAACACTAGGAGAAACCATTCCTGAAACAGACAAATTGGTAGGAAATGGAGTGTGTAATGCTTAAATATTCAAACTACTGATAATATAAACAGGTGGCAACCATATAATATAAAGTACATTAACTTGGAATTCTGTAGACACTTGGAAGATAGGAAAATAGGATTTCACATCGTATTAGTTCACTGGCCCATGAAATCCTATATCCTTCTTTCAACACTGGCTAGTAGATAATTCTTAGTGGAAGGCAGTCCCGCCCTTCATAATACATCTCAGAAATACGAAATGCTGTAAAACATAAGAAGCAGGAAAATAAAGGACAAGACAGTGGATGAGAAAAAATAGGGAAAAAAATACATAAAATGCCATAACTTTAACAAAGAGGAAAGAGGCATTGTCTTCAGAACAAGCTCACTTGGGTATAGGACAGCCAGAAGCCTGCAGTGCTTTCTACCCACACTGTCTCAGCTCAACCCCCATCAACAACACTGCCCAGAATTTATGATCACAGAGGCCTTTGTGAATAAAGATGTTTCCAGTTCATAAAACCAATGGCATTATTAGCATTCCCTCTTCCCATCACCTAGCAGGAGCCACTGGGTGAACTTTGCTGTGTGACAGTCCCTCTGACATGGCCCTGCGAGCCATCATCAGGCCAGGAAGCCCATACTGAACCCAGAGAAATATCGCCTGAACTACCATTTAAATAAATCTGGATTTAAGTTACATTACATTAAATGCTATGCCATGTTCTGACAGCTAATACTCGCAGTTGCCAGTGGGTTCCAAGAAAAAAAAAAAAAGGATAATAAAAACATTGCAGTCTTGTTTTCACAATAGAAAATGCTGTTTAAAGCAAACTGCTATGGTAGCTACAACTATCTCCCTGCTGAGAGATAGGCTTGCAGCCGTGGTGGCAACAGGAGCCCAGCCCCCAGCTACCTGCAGCATACGAGCAAGGACTGGCAGCAGCATTCAGCTGCACGTCACCAGGGGCCAACACTGAGATGAGCAGGAGCTGATGTCAGCTCAGCCTCACCCCCAGGCCTCCCTCCTGACTCCATTACCTCCCTCCCCGAGGAGGAAGAGTACATCATCCCATACATCTGGGGATCAAAAGGTACAGGTCACAGTGGGAATCACTGATGCACAGTGCACACAGATGCTGATCAGGAGGGACCTAGGGATATGCAGGCCCAGCTGCAAATAAACCCACAAAACCTTTCCTGACATCTCAAGAGCCCTGTAAGCATCCAGAAATCCTCTCGAGTGATGCAGCAATATTCCCTTTCCACGTCAGATCACAGACAGCTTTCTACTTGACTTCTGCGAAGATGCTAAATCTCAGGTGTCCTTGAACTTTAATCCAGACACTCCAGTTGTCTCTGATACTGGAGGAAAATGCAGCAAATGCAGTCTGCGCAGCAACCTGCCTGCTCTACCTTTTTCATCCCAGGGAAGAAAAAGTATGGACAAATACTTCCATATGTTACAAAGACTTAACGTTGCCACTTACTGCCATGGGACTATGTGGGAGGAGAACATATTGCAGAGGAGAGCGCATTAATCTCTGAAGAACTGCTATAAAGGACAGGAGAGGAGCACTCAGATAATGCTGTTCATTCTCACGAGCCTGGGACCATCCACACATACTGCCCTGAGAGGTGAGGTTACGGACAGGACAGCGTCAGGTTATCCCAAACAACTGAATACAAACAGCTTGCTGCATTCCTGTCCTCATCAGTTGTTGAAATGCTTCCTCACTGAGCAGCAGGTGTGGAGTGTAGTCAGGGACCATCCCCAGCCCCATATAATTTGAATTTTCTCCATGCTTCCACAAGCAGCAGAGCAAACACCCATAGACGCCAGGGGAGGCTTCTCAATAACCAAGGCAGAAATTACGTATTTGTCTGTAAACTGAAATGACACCATTTTCCTGCTAGATCTGAGCAGAGATCCCTGTTAAGCAGCATAGCCAGTTCTTTCCTTTGTTCCCAAATGATTGTTTTACTAAAAAACACCAATAAAATGACAATTTCCAGCAAAATGGCTATAGAACTATGAACCATTGTGAAAGCCCAATTCAGGCGGAAGCTAATGATGCAGTAGATTTATTAAGCCAGATGTAGGCATGTAAGATACAAACATGCTGTCAGATACTTTTTTTAATATATATTTTGGATACAACAGTACACATAGCAGCATCATTTGATATATTGAATGATCCATCTTGTCATGTTATGACTTCATCTGGTATGACCTATTGCTTTACAGCACACTATTATGCATATGGGAAAAAAACAAACAGCTTGTAATAAATTATCATTGCATCTATTAACTGATTTAGCGCATGCCAGCACAAGTCCATCTACAAAAAAGCATCTCCCTTCCTTAATCCTTGTGAGCTCCTTACCAGGATGGACTACAGGAGGTTGTGATATCTCCCCTGGACAGCAGAGTTGAGCATATAATGCCAGACCTGAAGTCTTGCTGGTAGACCTCTGCATTAAAAGGAATCTTGATTCATTTTGAAGTTGATCAGTGAGTCCAATTCCACAGCTATCAAGAAGAGAACAAAATCACTGCGAGACACCTTTCTAATTCCCTCTCTTGTTTTGGAAAGTTTCTTCTGTGCTTTCTCCACTTTTGACATAACTACCTGACGAAGAGGTTAAGCCTAAAGCCTACACGTCTTCCTTGTGCCATTCCTACAGCAGGATGATGCAGAGAGCAGTTGGATTTTCCTTAGAGTTGCTCCTTCACGTGGCCCAGCACTGTGTGGTGAAGGATCCAGGTAATCACAGCTGACAAAATGTAACAGAGACCTGGAGATGCTTTGGAAACAGCAGATCCCACAGAAACCCTATAATGGGGCAGGCACCAGAAAAGCTCCTAATTTATGCAGCAACAGGCTGTTCCCCAACCCAGGTGCAGATACGGGCATACTTGCAGACCACAACTAAATTCTCTTCTATTCCTCATGTCAAAATTCTTAAGCAGTTTTCCCCTCCTGTTTCAAATGACGTCTTTTGAGACATTATCACATTCTCTCACACGAATACTGTTGAAGCAGTAGAAGAGCATAACAAAACATCATATTATGCCTGCCAGATTCAGCAACTAAAATTAAAGACTTTTTCGCTACTTGATCATAATTGTAATATTTCAAATTCCTTCTACAAAGAGCAGAATTTAATGGCTGTTATGGATTTTTCAGCCCCTTAGAGAATTTCTGCAAAATTCAATTATTTTTGGAGACTGCTTGAGTTTATATCTCACAGTGATGATGAATTACCTATTGTACTGGCTGACTTAAAAACAATACAGAAAAATCAATTTTTTGACAAAAGGAAAGACACAGAGAATCCAGGACTGGCACTCACCGTCTTTGCTGGGAGTTTAGAATGAGGTAATCCCAAACTCTTTGCCATCATCAACCACTTTCTGTTGCTTTCCATAACAGCATCTGATTACATTTCAGCTGTTTGGGTTTCCTATAGAGATTGACTTTGCCAACAAGACGATTTGCCATCAAGAAATTGTAATTAACTTAATGAACTCTGTCTTTTAAACAGTTGGAGATTTTAGAGCTAAGAGTGCTGATTATCTCAAGTATCAAAGAATTTTGCTTTAAACACACAATATTCAGTGCCAGAGATAAGCAATTTGCATGCTAACATTTTGATGCTCGGATGTGACAGTGGTATTTAGGACTGCCGACTCTCTCAAGAAAGAATAATTTTACACATAAAATAATAGCACTGGTAATGACAATAAAACACACTGAAAATTGAATTTAAGAAATGTCCCCCATAACCAAGTGTTTTACAGCTCATAAAGGAAAAACACTGCATCAGACCAGAGCCAGTGTCCTCCTGTAAAGTCCTGAGATGCAGTTTGAATCCAACTTTTCATTCTATCCTTCAATCTACCAACAGATTAGATCACATACGTTTGGCTTGAGCATATAAGTTGTCAGGAAAAAATATAGATAGCCTGAAGCTACCAATAAAAATCGCAGTACTGCCAACTGCTCAGATTTGGTGAACCAGCTGATCTTCCCCTGTAGAAGGATTTTCATATTAATCTCATGCTAAAAAAATCAAAAAGTATTGCAATGGTAAAACCTGACTTTGTGTCATGCTGCAATTTCACACAGCAGGCACTCCACAGAATCAGAGAATCACAGAATCACAGAATGGCCAGGGTTGGAAGGGACTTCAAGGATCATAAATCTCCAACCCCCTTGCCACATGCAGGGCCACCAACCTCCCCATTTCATACTAGACCAGGCTGCTCAAGGCCCCATCCAATCTGGCCTTGAACACCTCTAGGGACGGGGCAGCCACCAGACAGCCAGATGGGTTTTTTTGGTGGCAGGAGAAGGAATCTAGCCATTGAACAGCCAGAATAAAAGACCAGAAAAGGTGTCTTCTCTGGGCCCAGCTCTAACACAACCAAACCGCTGTGCTCACACCACCTACCAGCTAGGTGTGCAATCCTCCTGCCACAGCAGCACAGGAGCCCATCCCAGCAGTGCTGGTGTAATCTCTGCTAAGCATTTCCAAGCCATGTAGGGCAGTCATTGCCTTTCCTCACAGAAAAATAAGTACTGAGTGAGAAGGAATTGTGCATCTCAGAGAAGTGAGGCTACCCCATTCTGGAACGCATGCACAGTGCCCGCACACAGGCACACAATTTGGGGGAATGAATCCTGTCAGGGCCACGTGCGACCAGCTGATGGTGTTTGCTGATGGTGTGCAGGGTTGCTCCTGCAGCAGAGTTCAGCTGCCTTCACTTCTATGTAATTCCGACTGCAAAAGTAACGGCTCAGTTACTTTCTGCACAGCTTTCTAAAAATCAGGGCACCTCTGACAGCCATCAAGGTGCTGATCAGCAAATGGACTTTTTTTCTGCCTTTTCCTATGACGCGATAACTGAGAAAATGATTGGAACAGAGGTAACTCATGTGGGCAAGCAAATGCATTGCGATGTGGCTACATCATGAGACAGGCTCAGCACCTCTGTGTGCTGCAATAGGAAAGATCAAGAGTCATTACACTCAGGAGGACAAGGACAGCGTTGTCACCATTCAGCATCATTCCCCTACATTGCCAGGGGCAGGTACATTTCCATACAGCTGGTAGCATTAATTAAGGTTGCCTTTTAGGGAATTCCTTAAGGGATCCATACTAACCCCCAAGTTAAACACCACATTGGCAGAAACATGCAAACTGAGAGGGTTTAAAATTTGTGAGGCAGAACACCATCCTACCTTCACCAGATTAATAATAATCAAAAATAATAACAATAAAGATGAAAAAGGAAAAGAAACAAAGCCACGAGGAGAGGAAATATGAAAATCATACCCTTTTAGTACCATCCTTACTGCTGTGTATAGAAATGCTCCAGCAACTGCCTACCTGATCCAGACAAATCCTTGGTTTTTCCACAAAGAGAAACAGTGGCATTCCGAAAATAGCCATACCCAGACACAGTAAAGTAAATCAGACAACAGTAAAGGCAGCAACGGCCCTACAAACAGCATTCACCCAGGACAAAAGATGGCCCTGTTTCAGCCTGCAGCACTCCACATTTCTTCTTGCTTTTGCTCACAGAGGTTCTGATGCTTCTTCACTTTATCCTCATTAAGTGATACTAAAACTCAAATTTGGTGAAAAAAAAATTGCAGTTTGAGCCTCTAGCAAAGGGACTTCTCTCCTGAGATGACATTTTCTGCTTTCATAATAGTTAAGCGGGGAAAAAAGGACAAATGCCAAAACAGAACCAGTGAAACCAAATGCCTCTTTATCAGGAGTGTCCTCCAGCCTCCTAAAGCCTTCACAACTTTATTAAAACGAGACTGGTCTGGGTAGGTGGGAGGGCTGTTGGGATGGAGGAGATCTGGCATGAGGAAACCCCAAGTGCTGCACGCAGTGGGAGGGAGAGAGCATCGCTGTGCTTCAGCGGCCTCTCAGCAATGGATGGGCCCCCGGAGGGCTGTTAGAGGTTCATATAAATTAGATTAGGTCAGCGTCAGCTGGGGACATGTGAGCCACTGGGCTGTGTTGAGCTGTGTCAAAGCTACCAACGCTCACCTTTGCCCCTTCTCCTGTGGGTCCCATGTTGACAGTGCTCAAATACAAACACCGGAGCTCCTGCTTGCCTAGTTTTGGAGACTTTCAGCTCCTGTAAATCTTTAGCACAGACATCTGCATAACCTCAAGGCTGCCTCGTGTGCACTGGGAAGAAAAGCATTGTCCGACCATAAACAGTGCTGCAGTCTCCTGGGCTTACTTCCAGTGCCTCCCCTATTTCTTCCCATTGTCGGAAGCTTGAAATTTCCACTGGCTCTGAGCACACAAATAAAGCAGCTCACCAGCTTCGGGAAGCGCCTGCAGAGACTCATAAACAGTTAGCTGCAGCTGTCATTTTACACAAATGTTTCTCGCTGTGATGAACTGGAAATGCAATGTATTCCTCATTGAAATCGTACTTAATTGCAGCTAATTCCAGTGCTATCAGAGGGAATGTTTGCACGTTTCCTTATCGCGGCCCCACTGGCAGGCACTTACAACGCTTTCCCATTTATTTTACTCCCAGTTCAAAGCTGCCTTCCTTGAAATTCTCCACGGACCATTTCCAGTCATCTTCACAGATCGCGTGCCCGTGCTAGTTTTCATTGAAGTCACTGGGAAAATTTCCATTGATTTTAATTGAACAGGCTGTTTAACCTTTTTTTTTTTTCCCCTGGCAATGAAATGCATCAACAAAATATTCAAGACCACACAGCTGAGAATCTATTATTTTACGGCAAAACTAAAAAGCAGCACATGTCTATCCCGTGTTGTACTAAAATTGACAAGGAGGCGCCATTTTGGGCATCGTTCTCTTGAAATGCAAGCCAGTTGTGTATTGGTCTGAACACGAAAATGATCTGAATTTTACTTTGAGATTAGCTTGAACAAGACTTTTGAAAACAAAAACAAAAAAAAAACTTTGCTTTATGTTATAATATAATATAATCTTTATGTTTAATCTTATATTATGTTATGTTTAACCTTATATTATAATATAATCTCCTGATTAGCTTTTTTCCTGTTAGGTTTTTCCTTTCCCCAGAATAATATAATAATTCTC
This sequence comes from Tragopan temminckii, assembly GCA_028571105.1. Taxonomy (NCBI): domain Eukaryota; kingdom Metazoa; phylum Chordata; class Aves; order Galliformes; family Phasianidae; genus Tragopan; species Tragopan temminckii. Next base: position 16,447,948 of record JAOWBP010004220.1, on the reverse strand, counting down.
ACATAGCTATTAAAATGGTAAAGAAAAGAAGTACAGGAGGGTGAAAAGAGCACTGTCACCGTGGCCTTCTCCCTTTTCAGGATAACTGGAATGAAAAGAACAGGAAGGGGAGATGGCTGGAGAAGGCCCCTTGGGTGGCAGTGCTAAAGCTGAGTTGCTTGTTGAGTCCTTGAGTTGCTAAGTCCTGAAATAAATTGGCATCTCCCCAGGCTGGCATCTCCCCTCCTGCCTTCCCTTCACTCTTGGGAAGGAGGATTCCTTATCTTTGTCGAATTCTATGAATGTTTTGCTTTTAGTGTTAACAAAGGTCTGATTTCACTCAAGGGCTGTGACGGAGCCCATTCAGGGTTGTTATTATGACTGCAGAAGCATACGCCAACAGCAAGATGCCTTCCCTGGGAATGAAAAGAAATCCACAACAAAAGAAGTCCAGAAAGTTCAAGTCTACCTCAGGTTCACTGGTTTCTGTGCCATTCTCTCATGCTATTCATTTACTCACAATGACCTGCTGCAGAATTCAAACACATTTGCTCTATGGTTTTATCTCCGCAGAAAACAAAGTTGATTCAGTTAAAAAATAATAATTGTAGTAATTTAAAAAATAGAAGAAAAAGGGAAAAAGAAAAGTCAGATTTCCTCTTTTGAATTCAAATGCCTTGACACAGAGACTACCCAATAGTTAAGTGAAGTCTGTTAATTACTTGGATTGCTCACAAAATTAAGTCTTACCAGCATCAAGTTCTAAATGTTTTGTCTCTCTAATAGGGCAGTACTTCATATCAGGTACTCTTCTCCATCCAACACAGTGGTTATTACATAGATTCTGTCATGATATGACTGTGAAAGATTAGAATAAAACACAACCAAACATCTGTAAATTGAGCCAATCTTTTTTAATGATAAAAAAAAGAAGATAAAAAATAGTTTACAGTCCCATTCTTCTGAACTAGTGGATAGGATGATGAAGATTAGGTCTAATAAAATATCTTCTCAGATAGCAGATGTATCATGGATAGGACCAGAAATGACATTCCAATGGTAAAATAATGAAAATGGGGAATGATACCCAAAATGGAAAGAACCATGACTGTCTTTCTGCTGATGTGAATGAGGACATAGCAAGGAAAAGACAAAAAAAAAAAAAAAAATACTATCAGATTCCTAATGTGAGATGATAACGTGACAGTGGCTCATATAGCCTCTCTTGATATTAAGGGAATAACTGTCAATTCTGATCTGATGAAGCCCAAATTAGGTTCTCAAAGTCACATGGAGCAGCCCTGGCGAGATCCCCCTAGCTTTTGTTTCTTGCTCCTCAATGCAAAACGTCCTTTCAGATGCTGTAATGGGAACTTGCAGGAATGAGAGTCTGGGGAATTTTAAAATGTTAGGAACCTGCAAGTATTGCAGATTAGTATTCCACACAGAGCCATAATTTGCAGTGTTTGCACTCACTTTAGCATTCCTTTTAAATTAAAGGCACAATAGGTAAGCTGGCAGTGTGCAGATGCTTTAAAGAGTTTAAAATATACTTATTCATAGCTTTAATTTTTATAACAGAAGCTATTTAGAACCCAACTTTTGTGCTCTTTGAAAGGTAACTGGATTTGTTCTGAAAAATAAATTCCACAGGAAACCAGCAGGTTATTTGGATTAATGGGTTTGCATACTTTAAATACAAATAACATGACTTAATAATATCCCTTCAGATATTCAAGCGTACCTTGAGGTACAGACATCTAGCTGCGTAGGAAAGGTTACAGTGAAATAAAACTGTAATCACTATGGCATAAGCATGGGAGAAATGAGTCACTTAGGGGAGTCCTGAAGTAGATCCAGAAGAGCACTACTGCAGCTGGGGGTAGATGAAGGATGCAGACACTTTTTAGTACAGCACTTTTTGGTAAACTCTGGAAGTTGAGGAGCATAAAAGTAATCAGGCATTTTGCAAAATAAATTTAAAAAATAATAATAAAAATCCACAGCATTGGTTTTTGAGTCAGCTAACAGCAAATACTGAATGCAGACTGAATTCATGCTACTCCAGCTTATAAAGGTCTCCCTTCTGTTTGTAATTCTGAGTCCAGATCCATCCTCAGAGGTTGACAGAAACTAATAAACTGGTATGCATTCATCTACCTTGTTTTAAAGTCTGCTGGTTTCCAGAAATTGTGGTCCAGCTTTCCTTTCCCTCTCTGTCTGAAGAGGATCTGCACACATGGGAGGAGAATGTATTGCCAGTCAGCATGGGATGTAAACTGTGAAACCAGTAAGAGTGCTGGAGCTGCAACCTCCTTGTGGCTGAGAGTAATTCACAGCTCACTTAGAACACCCTTGGCCCTGTTTCCTGGTCTCATGACTTGCAGCTCTGACAGCTGTGAGTACTGCTCACTTCAAACAGCAACTGCTGTGAGCAGATCACAGCTATAGGAATAAAGATGAAGGATGCTCCTCTTCATCAGCAAGCTCCTTTGAGAGCAGATCCAGGCCTGGGCAGCACTAGAAAGTGTTTGGGGTATACTGGTGTTGAAGATAAGGTGACGCTTTGCTTGCTTTCTCATTCCTGGCTCCTTGAAAATGCCTGTCCCTTCTAGACTGTTCATGTTACCGACTGTAAGTGCCTACAAGCACATATCTGGTGGAGCATCACAAGTTCACTACATTGCCACAGTCTGTGGAGAGATGGAGAACAAAAAAAACAATCCAAACAAACAAACCCTCACCCGATTAGATTGCTGTCAATTATCCTTGATGGGTAATTGTGTCCATGGCCAGAGGGAAATGCTAGCAGGTGTAATTACTGGCTTCTTTTTCCGAGGTTATAACCTTTGACTTGTACAACCTGTCTGCAGGTATGTGCAAAAAGCATTGAATAAATTATCAGCTTCTGCCTGGCATAAATAAGGAAGTTTTCAATTAAAGCTGGATAATTTTAATTGCAAAAGCATTTTGCTTTCACTGCTTCTCCAGTCACGCTGAGTAACACAAGCAAATGCCTTTATGAGCCATGTGGTCTCTTGTTAAAATGTACAGGTGCCAGTAGAGCACACTGGAAGGAAATGCATTTACGTGGAAAAATGTGGCATGCTGAGTTGACAAGAATCTATTTGTGTATATTACAAAAAATTACAGTGTAGTTTAAAACTGACAATCCATTACTAGAAATCCATCTTTTGCTTAGGATGATAAACCAAGATTGAATTATAGATTTCACAGTAGCAATTCCTACGTTCTGCATTTAAATCCACACATTCTGCTTCCCCAAAGCTTTTTTAATCTGTTCGGTTGAAATGAATGTTCATGCTCAAAAATTGCCTCAGTTTATGAACAGTTTCATTTTGGGAAATGCGGCAGCACAATCCCCAAAATTGCTCAGGGACCTTGCTGAAGGGAACGTGCTCATCAGAACCCAATTTCCAACAGTTATTTATTTATTTAGGTCAGCCTGACGTGTAAACAGGCACATGCCCTGAGTGTGCAGCTGCATTTCCACACAGTTCGGTTTTGCAGAGTGCCCAGATATAGCTGTGGTCATATTTTGGGGCCAGATTCTGATTTGGGGCAGTTGCCTTCATATGTGAATGAACGTAAAGCTCACCCAATCTCAATGCTACACAACTAAAAGGGGTATGCTGGTTATTGACTTTCACCCACTAAATTAAATCCTTCTCGGGTACAAAGCGATAGGATTGAGATCTCCCTTCACTGCGCTCAATCCAACACCATACCTCACAGTTCAGCAGCTGAAAATATCAGCCAGTTTCTTTGTGGTGATTTTACCCCAGAAAGGGACACCAGCTCCGGATTGTTGCTGTTTTCTGCTCATTTCACTTGGGTGTTTCAGCTACAAATAACAACAGTTCGACCAGCCAAAGGCCTGCAGGACTGAGCAGGCTGGGCCAAGCCCATGTTACCATTCCTAAATAGCCACCCCAAACGTGCAATCAAATGTGTGTGTGGGAGAGAGAAAGACTTCCTAACTCTCACCAATAAATCTGAAAAAAAGTTCAACATTCAAACTCCACCAAATGTTAATCAGTCTGCCACCTTTTGTTATCCCTATGAATGACTGTAGTCAGGCTATTTAAAGCAACTGATGCATTCAGTTGTTAATTGTAAGTGCCCATTGAGGGCACCTCAAATGAACCACAGCCTCCCTTCAGTTCTCATCCCCCCTTCCCAGCAAAGGGCTGGAAGTGCTTTAAGAGAGTACAAGAAGTTCATCTACAAAGCCAACAGAGTCCTTCAGAAATTATTATTGAGGGCAGTCTTGGGGGAAAGAAGAAACACAAGTATTCCAGCAGCTTCTTCCTTTAACCCAAGCAAAGTCACATGGAAATAAAAGCAGGTGCTGGTGCTCCAGAAGATCTGGCAGTCTTCTACACCTGATGTCTGTAAGCCTTCCTGCTCCAAACTCGAAGCAAGAGGATGTGGAAAGGTGCCACCAGAGGCACAGATACCCTCTGTAGGGCCCTGGCCATGAACTCAAAGCCCCAGCAGGAGGGTTCCACGGGCAAGACATCATGGAACCCACCCTGGAGAGCTTGGAACAGCCTGGGCTGAGGCAGCACAATTAGTGCAGGTGATGTGGAGTTGAGCAGCATCAGCACGACAATGCTATCTCTGCCCATGTCATTACTTAATGAGAGAGTGAGCTTACCCATGCATAAATGAGAAGGCTGAGGCCTTGGGGATCCATAATGAGTCTTTCTCCCAGGAACAACCACCCAAACCCCCAGCTGAATTGATATAGTCTAAATTTGCACAGCCTAGAAGCTTCAGTTATGTAAAGTACACCAAGTACTTTTCTGCCGGGCTGGCTTATTGGGCACAAAGGATGGCTTAACAATACAACAGGTCTGTTTATCCTGTCCAGGTATGTCCCACAGCTGTTATATCTCTTATATTTCAAACCCTATCACATACCAATTCACACGCAGCTTTCTGCTGCAAGCTGTAAGTGAAGGTGAGCAGACTCCATCTCCCTGCAAATGGTAGAAAAAAGCATTTCTTGGTTCAAATTTTCTTCCTCTGTTTTTAAATGGAGCCACACATGATCTGTCTGATCACACTGTCCTCAGCACGCACACCAATACCCTCAGCTCTTTATTCATGAGCACCGCAAAATAAATTTTACAACCCTAAGACACGGGATTTTGGCACTCATCTTCACAACAGCTTGTATTTGCTTTTAATCAATGTTTGACAAAAAATAGTAATGAGAAACCATAATGATCTTACAGCTGTTTCAGTGGAAGTGTCATTAAGTTCACAGGACAGAAAAATCCCCGGAAAAATGCATTCTATCTCCATGTTCAGCAGATGTCCCAGTTGTTTGAAAAATGAATTCAAATGAAATATATTTTGCCCCAAAAAAGGAACCTCACGTAATTTATACAAACACTGACTTAAAATTTTCTTTTGTAAATAGCCCAGAAGAAGTCAAAGAAGGTTACATTTGTGTTAGTAAAGCTGATTTTTAATAGGTCACCAAAATACAAGAAGAGTGGTGACCAGTTTTCCCTTCTCATTACTGACATGTGAGTGAAAGATCTCATGCTGCCTAGCAGCACAGGGGGTGCCAGTGTCAAGTAACGGGATCTGACTGCTGAGGAATTGCTCCTCCTCTGGCAGACAGGCACTACATCTTTGTGGAACGAGAGCCACTTGTAGGCACCAGCACTACTTTAACAGGAGCTATTAAACTTTGCGTGGAAGGTCACAATGACAAGGGATAAAACCCAGCTCTTTGCACAGTCTGATTTAGCAGCCTCTGTACTTTGCAAAATCCAAATTCTGTTACCAAAGAAACCCTGCCAAAGACATGATATTACACAGCATGAATTCGCTGCAATATCTAATCTTCTAAGGGACTTACACACTAAAACGTATCAGGAAATCTATGCAGTCATCATTTCTCAACATTTTTCCAGTTTCCAAGCTTAAACCAGATGCAAGTCCATCTTCTGAATCCTGCCTGTGTTACAGCATTGTTCAGCATAAGGAGCAATTTTCCATTTGAAGAGAAATCAAGTTAGGATTATAAATTAACATTAAAAACAATTCCAGTGCTCTTGTTTTCTTCATAAAGAAACAGCGGCCTGAAAATGAATTTGAAAAAAGGTGAATTACAGCAGGTACAGACCACAGACCTGAGCATATTGCTTTTAGGAAAACAAAGTAACAATAGGGCTGGGAGCTGTTATCAGTTTTCTATCTGAAAGGACAGGAAAGTGATTGGATCTGCATTCTTTTCACAGCATTTTCTTACCCTGGCAGTGACACCAGCCCATCACCCAGCAGCAGTGCCACCACACCAGTGAGAGCACTGCTACTGCTTCACTACTGAGCTGGCAAATAGTTTTGAAAATTACTCTTGGAATGATACTTGTATATTTATAATTCATATGAAAAAAAAATAACTCAAAAAGAAAAAAAAAGACAAAAAAAAAGGTTGGATGCATTTATAGAATGATAGAATGGCTGGGTTGAAAAGGACCACAATAATGATCATCGAGTTTCAACCCCCCTGCTATGTGCAGGGTCGCCAACCACCAGACCAGGCTGCCCAGAGCCACATCC
>JAOWBP010004220.1:16419773-16432560 GCA_028571105.1 Tragopan temminckii | reverse complement strand
TGTTCCCCATCGTTCCTCCTCCCTGCTTGCTTAATAGTAACAGCTTGCAATGACATTTCAGCAAAAGCCACGTTCTTTGCAGCTCCTCCCCCTGCTTACAGCAGAAATTAATAGTAATAGTCCATTGAACAGAAGCCTTGAAAGATTGGCACTGAACAAGAGAAAAGGCAATAGGCAGCCCTGCATTCCTGCCTGGCCTCTTTCTCTCTATCCCACTCCGAGATTTTTTTCTCACCCTTCCATGCAGCACATCAGCTGCAGCAGAGCTCAGCATGCACATGAATGAGTCTCTTCATAGACCTGAAAGGATCAGAGGTAATGGGTGCATCTCCAGAATTAACAGCAAAAAGTGATGCAAAGAAATCCACGATTTAACGTGCAAGAAACCATCAGCTGTGCCTCTACTCAAGGACCCCATCCTTTGCTAGCAACCACCTCCTGCTGGCATTGGTCCCCGCATCTCACCTGCAGCTCCTGGCTGCAGCTGGAAGAAGGTGGAATAAATTCGAAGGGCTCTTGGTGGCCTAACCCACTTTGGTTACTTGTATGCGTAAGATTAGAAAAGAATACAAAATTAAATCTTACATGATTAATGGATATTTTGAAGACTCACTAAAAAAGTTGCATTTGCTTTCCTTAGATTGCCTGTGGAGACGAGTTCAATAGCAGATACCCCATCAAGAGGCAGATAAACACCAGGAAGGTGGAGGAGAGCAGAGGGACCGCTGTGCTCCGGTTCACCCGAGTCCACCGCACAAGGACAAAAGCAGCACAGGCTGCTGGCACCGGCTGCACAGGGATATCAGGAAGTCCCTGATGGGTGAGAGCCTCCCAGCACTGATCCAGCAGCGAGGGAAGACAGTGGAAAGCCTCCCACTGACTGCTGGCATCTGTGTTGGCCCTACACAAACCAGCAGAACGTCCCAAGTCGCCAGGAGTTGCGTAATGTTGGGTGGCTTCAAAGGGGATTTCAGAGCATCACTGCTGTTTGCTCCAGCAATTACTTGATTTTCTCCGTGAAAAATCGAAGAGTGGGGACTGAATGCCCAACACACAGCCTGGTGGGCTGAAGGTTGGACTTGTGTGTTAACAACACCAGGAGGATGGCTACAAGGCTGACATTGAGTGGGTGACTTAACACCTGAGCTGTCAGCACAGCCACCAGCTGGAATTAATCTCATAGATTCACAGAACCATTAAGGTTGGAAAAGACCTCTAAGATCACCTAGTTCAACCATCCACCTACCATCATCTACAATTCCAGAGAAACCAAAACGAAGAACAGTTGCTGACACAAACACAAAAGCCAGACAGGTTTGTGTGGATTAGGCTGTAACAAGGCTTAAGTCCAGTGTCAAACCCGAAGCTCCTAACCTCCCCCCCCAAGTCAAATTTGCCCTGATTTAGCTGACAGCATTGCTCATCCAGGAGCAATAGGGCTGTGGATACAATAACTTTCTGTTATGCATTTAGAGTTTTGATTGCTTCGGCTTATGAAACAGCACAACAATAAACAGTGGTTTAAATGACCATAATTAAATGCCATATGTATGGAAGAGCTGCAGTGATTTATCACCTCAAAGCCACTAAGTGCTTGATCACTTCATCAGATCATTAATCTGTTCTCCAGAAATGTGCTTGCCACGTATATAGTCAATTATAAGCAATTTGAATGACTGGACACCAGTATATATTCACCCAATTAGATCAATACTGGCATAATTCAGTTTATACATTCCATCAGCCATTTAGTGAAGTGTTAAGACAACAATTTTCTCTTTATTAAGGCAAATGAATAAATTCTTTAGTGCGCATAGAGTTCACTGAATGACCAACTTGAAACAGAAGTGGCTTCATGTTGACTGCTGACATGTTTTCCTCAACTTCTTTCATTTTAAAATGTGAAGACAAACGCAGCCTATTTCTCATTTCTTCTCTGCTTTAAAAAAGGTGTTTCCTGGCCACACTGGGTTGGATTGTTGTTCCACTGCTGTTCCACAGCCTCTCCCTTGCCTTCCTTTTTTGACAAGAGTTTGTGTCATGGTGCCTGCAGACATCTCTACTATACCCAAAGAATTCTTGATAAAAACACAGCGCTAAAAATACACCTGTACACTTTGGAGAATGTCAAAACAACCCTAAGTGCTAAGCGCAAGGAAACATCCTCAGCAAACAGCTGCCTGCAATCTAAATTAAGAAGCAAAATACATGAGTTGTCTTAGTTTTGATTTTATTTTTTTTTCTGTAAAAACTGCCTTCCTGTACAGACTCATGGGTCGCTTGCACTTGTCAGCTCCCCAGCTCCATTCTCTCAGCTGGAGCAGATGCTGCAGAAAGTTGGGCACATCCCAGTTCAGGCCTTCCCATTCTCTCTTCTCCTTTTAAATCCCATATGCCTGATATTCCCACATAGCAACTCAAGTCGGTAGAACTTTGGAGTACTTTATTTATTAGAAACACCTACTCAGAGAGGAATCAAACCAAGTGGCCGAGGGCCTTCCGTGAAATCACTTGATTATCTTTTCAAGGTGACTTGGACAAGAAGTCCTCCCTCAGCCCAGGGTCCTTAATTTACCAACTCTGGCACCTCACATAACAAGATCATTCATCCTAATTAGCACCCCTCCAAGTACCCAGTCTAATGCATCCTCTCATTGTTTCACTTGGAATAGCAAACACCTTCAGTTCAATGCATTGAGCTGAGTCAGCTGCAAATTTCCCCTCATCATTTAGCTTCAGCACATCTAGTCCATTCCCAAGGGGTTCTTTTACTTGCCAGCTTGCCTGGATCTCTTTAAGATGCCCCTAATGCTGCTTGCTTCCCTGTCTTCCACTTTACAAGAAAGTATCTACTCTAGTACAAGCAAACCAGTCATCCCAATCTCATTCAAATGCTTTGTGACCCATTTAACAAATGCAGTTGGAACCACAATGAACATTTAAAGGAAACAGGAAAACATGGTCACTAGTAAAATAAAATGGGAATATCATGGTACTACTTGCCTATGCAGTTTTCATACAAATTTGATTTATATAATACTTAAATATTTCCAACATGCTCAGTTTCATGGAAGTCATTGCCTGTTTTCAATACCTAGACAACACTGCCTTTTGGCTCTTGGCAAAGAAGATAAATTAATTACCTGCTTAGTATTCTGGGTTTGTTTAAGTAAAATGAGCAGCCAACTTTGCAGTGGGCCAAAATTCGAACAGAAACTCAATTCATGCAAAAGAGCTCAGCCTCACTTTTCAGCCTTAAAACTTGGATCCGCACCACGCTGCCTCAACAGCTTCTGCCAGCCAAGGGGTGAGAGCTGCACAATGCAAAGCAAACATCCTCGGCAGCAGCAAAAGAGTGAGTGTTTGCCATGATTCACTGCGCCGTGAAGTGCGCTGAAACCTGTCTTACAACATCTGAAATGGTCTCTTATATTAAAGCACCCAGCTTCCTATGTTCTTCCTGAAATAGGTTGTAAGCACCACGTGCCAAAGACCTGCTTACCAGCAGTATGGAAACTGATGAGTCTTGTGATAGAGCAGGAAAATCCCAGGAGAAAGCTTCAGGAGACACTTGCATTCTCTGACTCTCCCCCATCCTACACTAAATTCTATCTTATTAAAGATCTTTGTATAGATTTAAGTATCGTTAATTCATTTCATGAATACATTCCTCTCTCCTACACCCAGGGTGTGGCACAAGGAATCTGTGTGATATCTTATAGTTCCAATTTTGCGTAGTTTCCAATGAACAGCTGAGGGTCAGTTTGAGCCTCCAGTGGCCATAGGGAGCTTGGGCCTGGCTGGAAGTCATTGAACTTTCACCAGTTCAAGGTGCCAAGAAGAAAGTTAGGTTTTAGATGCAGGAGCCTGCCTGAAATTTTGCATAGTGAGATACTTCACATAACAAGATTCTCTTACTGAAATAAGTAATAGACCACTTGTGAACCCATACTGGTTTGCATGAACATTTGTTCTGATTTTTGTTCCAAAAGGTGAAAATATTGGTGGCCAGGAAGGGACTGGGCACTGTGGGAAAAAAATGAGTTAGAAAAGCTGATTTTGAACCTCAAACAATTCATTTATTTATACTTGGAAATCACTTCTAATGGAAATAAAATGTAAAATACATAATACCTTAATTGTAACATTTAATTACCCATCTTAATTAACTTGAATAATGAAGTAATCCTATTCCTATTTAAATACAGCATTTTGCATATTGAAATACGTAACACAATTAAAAAGGCTGCATGAGCCTCAGAGATGCAGAAATTAATTCTGAAGCCTGCTTCGATAGACAATGTGCCTGCAATTCAAATGTATTGATTAGATTTGGTTTCTATACAGTGAAATTACAAAAGAATTTTCACATCACGCGAGGATGCAGAGAAATGAGAAATAATTGTCTTCTTCACTCCTCTGATCATTATTAGGAGATGTTCCGAGCCAGTTTCCTGCAGTTATCACTCCAGTCACACTGGCATTTGTTGCTGTGGCAATGCAAAACACAATATACTGAGAGGATTATAGCAGTTGCAAACATCCAGATGAGCCATGGTGGATAATCGAGAGGAAACAGGCAGTCTCCAAACCTGCATACCTGAAGTCACACTGCAAAAGCCTGCCTATGGGTGCCAAACTCAGAGCCACCTGATCACTGAAGGCATTGAGCACTCAGAGGCTGTATTTAAAGCAGCAGGATTTTCAGCAGCAGTTACTGCATCAGTCTAACTCTCTGTGTAGCTGCCAGCACATGGAGAAGGGAAGCCTGCTTTCTGGGTGTCTGCTTTGTATGGGCAGAGACAAGCTGGAAGAGACTGTCTCCATTAGTTCCCATGGCTACATCCTAAACAGTCAAATTGCATCATCAGACACCCAGACAATACCCAACGTAACCAGTGTCGCCATCAAAGTTGCTAAGAAGCCTCATCCAATCTATAATTATGTCGATGGAAGTCAAATACCAACAGATATTGTTCCCTAAGTGAGATGCCCAGGAAAGCTGAAGAAAATGTCATTATTGTATTATGTCATTAGAGAGTATTATGTCACGTAGAGGTAGACAAGTTCCCTCAGTGAGATTTCCCATAAGGCATTTTCCCAAATCAGATTATTTGTCTCCCTTTATTGATTGTTAGCTGTAGCAGGCTGGAAAATCAGCTTTTGACAAGGTATAACTGGAGAGAGTTGAGGGTCTGATGTGCTACATCAGGCCATTAGGAGAGGTCTTGGAGATTTATGGACCTATGGGCCATGGATGAAACACATGGATTCAAATGTTTTGCTGAGTACATAAAATCTTTCAGATATTGAGACTTATCAAAGGGAACAAACCTTCAAAGTAATTTCTTCTTCCTTCTTGCTTTCCCAAGTCTAAGCTCTTTTTGAGCCATTTCTCAGGAAAACCACAACTGTCTGAATCTCCCCCATCCATCAGTGGGAGTTTCTCCACTGCTTCTCATTATATAAAAGCAAAACCAAACACAAACATCTCACAAAACAAACTGTAACAGGGCTTCACCTGTTGTGCTGAGCTCCACCTGCCAATTCAAACGGTTGGCTTTTATTTCTCATTGCGATCATTTAAAAATCACAGCAAAGCTCAGTCAAAGAAATGTGGTTATAAAAGCATATGATATTTTTTCTTGGCAGCTCACCACCTGTTTTCTTTATCTCTCTGTTTTCATCATCTCTGTCCTTTTGTGCATATGTTTGGTGTTCTGCTACACAACACCTACAAAACCAGAAAATAATGGCTTTGCTTTCAGATACGTAATGCAAAAATGACTAAGTACTGATTTCTTTTTTCTCCAAATATTTGCTCTGACATTTTGCTCTCATTCAGCACAGTGGGACACATCCTCAGATAGAAAAAAGTGATCTCAAATGAATAAGTTCATCACAAAAGTGGTGATTCCTAGCTGCAGGCACAGCCATCTGTGATTTAAAGAGGAAACACTGGTATATATGATGCCACTGTCAATAAATTATTTTGTTTCCTGAACTACTTCCAAAATCTTCTGTGCATTAATCCATCCGTGATGCCGCAGCTGTACATGGTAAAGTTCCCCTGTGTTATTATAGGCTGGTACAAGATGAAGCAGCAGCATCTTAAGAGAAGATTGAAGCCTCAGAAGATACTGCAGCCCTACATTCAATCAGATTTAGTATACTTTGCAGCCTCAAGGGACATAAAATCAAGTTTGGACCTGATGATCTTTCAAAGGTCTCTTCCAACGAGGGCCATCCAATGATTCCATGAAAATATTCTGTACTATTAGCAGGGTTCCATATAAATGAACTTCTAGCTCCTCTTTCTTTCATGAAAAGAGGAAAAACTTTTTGCTGCAGTTGATTTGAATCAAAGCAGCAGCACAGCAAAGGAGAAGTACAGTGCTCATTTCTGGTGCACGTTACCTTCTGAAGAAGGCACAGAATACTGTTCTTCTAATAATACAATCATTTGAAGAATGTAGTTTGTATAAATATGGATCCTAAACTTTTCCACGCACAAAAAAACCAAACCTTTTTGATGGCTGCCAAATGGTGGACTTTTAACAGGAGCACGCCCTCGCAAGCACAGAAAATGCTGCAATTTTGCCTTCAACTTTGCTTTAAAGTGCTGTGGTTCACCCAGCCTCACCTCTGCAGCATCCTCTGCCAGGCCCAGAGGTGGATGAAGAGATTCCCTGCATCTGACTTTTGTCCATTGCCATGGGGTTGAACAGCTGGAACCATTTCACAGCGCCATGCCCACCAAGCACATGCTGTTTTCTGATGATAGCGGAGATGGAAAGGCTACTTGGATCATACCATATCGTTCAGGATTTCCCTTCCTAAGGAGGATGAGAGGAGATGCCAGGACAGTCCTCTTGCACCAGGAACATCTCTGGAGCAGAGAAAGAGGCTTAATTCAAACCACGGAGCTCAGTACTGGGCTCACAGCGTATGGTGACAGAGATAAGAGCAGTTCCAAGCAGTTCAGACTCAAGTTCTTAGCCAGAAAAGATATGTGGGCTTACAAAAAGCCTGAAAGTGGACTTGTGCTGCAGTCCTGCTCAGTCCCCAGAGCCACGAGCATGGCTGGGCTCGGCCTGTGTTTGCTGTAAGTAATTTATCTGTAAACAAACAAAACAACAACAAAAACACACCTGAAAAGTCAATCTCAGCAAGATCAACTTGTTCACCCCAATAACGGGGCAGCCCAGGTGAGGTACTGCTGCACCACGTCCATTTGGCACTTACTGCCCGCAGCCATTCGCATTTGGCTGCTTTCTGCCGACACTTCTCTGCTCAAAGCACATTCTCCGGGATTTGCTTCCCACCCTGCTCGGCGACAGGATCTTTGGAAGGAGCTTCGATGCAGGGATGACTCAGAGCATCCCATCCCTCATCAGACAGAAATGACGGTGTTAGGAATTACAGCTCCTTTCGCTCCCCATCCTGCCGCCTTACGGCACCATTTAAACAGAAGAATTATGTTACATTCCTACGGAGAATTGCTTATCAGCAATAAACCCCGTCGCGATGCCTGAGAAAGCTTTGAGCTCCGTTCCGTTGTTGCCCTCCGACCGAGCCGCTCCGCCGGCGCTGAGCGAACCGCAGTTGCGGAGCGCCCTCTTGCGGTGCGGAGGGAGAACGGCTGCGGGGAGCGGAGCCCCGTCCTGACACCGACCTCAGCTCCTGCCTGCGTTCCACCCCTGCGTTAATCGAGGAATGCAGCTTGCGGCATTCAGATCACAGCCGTCCTAGCAGTACAAATCACGAGCAAGATCCGACTCTCCTCTATATTAGATTTGGGAAAGTAAATGTTACGTTTTACCCTTCTCCGCCAGTTTTACCACTTCTGTGCTTTCTGAGCTAGGCAAACAGCTATTAAATCCTCTCTGATTCCTATTCCGTATGGAGCATCTAACAGCACAGCAGCACCCAGCAGTCCCATCGCACCAGACTGTACACGTGAAGACCCCAAACTATTTATACGCTAGTTTGAAATACATTGAGGAGACATTCAAGTAGAAAATATGATAGGGACTTGACATATAAGGATGCTTTATGAAACAATAAAGCATTAGATGTTGTTGGCACAGGAGTGGGGACTGCTGGACTGCATGAAGCTGACTCTCCTTCCATAACAACCCTGCCTGCCTCTGCTGGGGAACTTTCCTTAGTGTTGAGGAGAACTCCTAAGCTGTTGGTTTTTGGTTTTTATTGGCAACCATATACTTTTATATTAGCCCAGGATTGAGGGCAAGGCTAGAGTTTGGAGGGCTGTGAAAGGCAGAGGTTGCAGATGCGGGATTTTACGTGTCCTAAAGAAGCCATGAGGGCTGAGATGAGTAGCTTTGAAGTAATCCGTCTTTATGGTTCAAAACATCCCCAGAAGGATGGGAGCTTCATGGCTGCATTGGGGCAGCACGGAAGAGGAGCTGTGATGGAAACACAGCACAGCGCCCAGCATTTCCCAGCAGCCCAGCTAGGGTGGGAACAGGCACGTCTTTGATAAAATGCTATAAAAACATAATTTTCCTTTCATTCTAGTCCAACTCTAGCTCTGTGTTTTCTGGAGGCACTCTGCCTTACAACACTGTTATAGCTACCACCGCTCTTCTATTTCTCACGCTTTGAAATGTGGTGGGAATGACCCGAAGTTACACCATAACCCATCAACTACAATCAGGATACGTTAAAAGCATGAATTACCACTTTTGTGCTATAGAAACATAGTGGTGGCTCATACCATTTTATTATTATTATTGTCTGTTCCCTTTTTTTTCCTTCCTACAGGAGGATGCCCATGCACAGCGCCCATGGGCTCACCCACCCTTCAGGCCCAGCAATGCAGACGCTCAGCCACGTCTGAGATGACTTTTGACAGACCAGAAACCGTTGAGTTTTAAGGCAGTTTATGAATCTGTGAACTGCACGAAAAAAAACAAACAATTCACAGAACACATGTCTTGAGATATGAATAATTCAGATATCTCTTACTGCTTCAGAGATGATTTTTCCCCGTCTGAAGTTCCAGCCCGTTTGTGTTAGCATTCAAAATATACTGCTTGTGAGGAAGGTTTTATAACCTGCTCACAAGGTCAGCATAATTAATAAGTGGTTGATAAGAATTCATTAATTAACCTGCACTATATTCTGTTGACTTCCCTGTTATTTCTGGGAGGCAGTGGGGGGAAAAGGCTTTCTTCCAATGACAGAGCATCATGTGAGCATCATATTCTATAATTATGGCTGCTGCATGTGACTGATTTTAGTACTGTTGACTTCAAGATTATAATTACCAGGTTTCTTTATGGATGAGTCAGTCATCTAGCCGAGTGATTTAATTTGATTGATCGCCATTGCTGCAACATTTGCAAATCAAGCACTGTAGGGCAGACATTTTCTAGTTATACCCACATATCTGTGTTACTTCTAGGGCACACATTTTGTTAAAATCCCCATGATGGCAATATTTGTGTATACATGCAAAGAACTTATAGAAGCCATCAGTTAAGTTGTTGGGGGTAGGGACGGAGGGGGGGGGAACTAGAGATGTAGCATTGTACCTGATTTTTTTTTAATCAAAATCCACTTTTTAGATCAGTGATAATTTCCTTGTTCTCCCGAATCCACAAACTTCAACACTATAGAAAAGTGAAAGGAAAAGAAAGACTTTGCTCTTCAGAACTGCTACTCCACTTGACTCACCATGCAAAGGGCAGAGGCAAACTATTTGCTACCCAGGCACCAAGGGAAGACCCCACAGGATGCACAGGGCTCGTCTGGGTCCTGGTTCACAACAAAGCAGAACAGGAAGAACGTACTTAATGAGCAGCCCCAGAGAGCCTCAGCCCAGCACTGAGGAATATCCATTGCAAATATTCCTTCTGGCTGGGCCAAAACTTGGCTGCAACAGCAACACTGCACACGTCTGAGTCAGCACAAAGTGACAGCCTTGAAAAATAGCTCACAAAACTGATGGCATCATTTTACTAGAGCAATTGCTTTTGTATATTTACGGAGCTTGTTTTCTCTATGACAAGGAAACGCTTGAAATGACTGATTTTGTCATGTTTTTCCTTTTTCCCCCAGTTTCTACACATAAATTTACTTCTGCACGTTTCCACTACCCTTTCTATGTACAGTTTAGCTGTGGTCATCTTTGTTTCAGTGTACATTTGCTTTTCAATGAGGCTTATTTTCCTTTTCCTGCAACACTGGCCAAAGAGTAAAATAAATTAAAAGAATCTATTACTATGTAGTATAGATACAGTAAGGGGCATAGAACAGTAAAATGCTGAGCAAGCCTTGCCAGCCATATGCAATAAGTTACAGATTTTCTTAGGTTTTCTTTACATGAAAAAGAGCTGTTTAAGCCTCCAAAAGGTCTCCCATTTATATATCCCATGTGCTTATTGCAGGTACACATTATACCTTCTTTGCACTATCACTGGTCTCTGCCTAACTTAGCATGACCCTTGATCTCAACCAACTACTGTTGACCTCAACAACTCACTGTATCAAACTGAAGAGCAAGAAAGATTTAAATTCTGTTTTCTTGCCGTCATACTGCTTTGCCGTCTCTAGACGTGGCCAAAATCTTTCAAAATACCAACCACAGAATTTTGACCACAGTCAAGAGTTACACTTGTATGGAAAAAGTTAATGAAAAAAATGGCATTGGTTACATTCATTTTCTGAAGAGAGGCTGGTTTATCTTTGGTATATTCTCATAGGTAAAGCTCCCAGTGAACACTACACTGGCTGGCTAAATTTACAGAGTCATCACTCTGAACCATATATGAACTGCAGCTAAATAATTCATTAAGTGTAAGGGCTGCTTGGAAAGTCAATGTGATGAAAAACTCGGGAACGGTGGGATGAATCAGTGATAGGTTTTTTTTAAGAAGTGCAGCACATTTGAAATCTCTTGAGTTCTGCAAGGTTTTGTCAGGCATACCATCAGTAACACGTGACTGTACAATCATGAGGACTGCTTCCATAATCAAAGTGATCAGGGAAATTCCTCAGTGTCAAAGCTAATTATAATTAGGGCAGGCAAAATTAAAACCTGTCTTTAAGAAGCAGCGAGAAATTTGCTACTCAGCCCATAAAAGTTCAAGTTTCATCTTCAGGTCACTCCACTGCTGGCATCTGGCAGCATTGAGCCCAACAAAGAGCACAGCAGAGCCACCCAAGGGCTGCAGAAGACCAGGAACATTGGTTTGGCTGGAGACGTGAGGAAAGAGGGCTGATGAGAACAGTTTCTGTTCCTCCATACCACAGAAAGTCAAGCAGAAAATTAGACATTCAAGTGGCGTTGATAACCTGACTTGGAGATGATGGTACATTCTGTCCAATTACTGTGATTAGAGAGGATTAGAGAGAAATTACCCTGTACAAGACTGTTATTTGTAAAGGTACAAATAACAAGATAGTAATTTTTGTTGCAAAAGTTAAGTAGCACTGATGTTCCACCCATCATTATTACATTCCTCACTATTATCTAAAGGCAGATTTGAAATAATTACTGAGTGCACACACTTCACTGAGTAGATTACACTCACATATAACTTGAAAAACAAAACAATATAATGACTTCTGTAACTGTAATTTCAAGCTGTAACTTGAAATTAAAAAAAATAATAATTAAATTCTGATTACCTGAAATATACGAAGACTTGAGTAACATCGTGATTATGTGAGCTGAAAATAAAGAAGAGAGATGAATTGCTTCATCAAGTTTTAAGTTATGAAAGATAATGATTTTTATTATCTGGCTCTGTTCACTTAATAATAATAACAAAAATACAGGGAAATACTGCTACCAAAACCTAACCCCAGCACCAAGCTTGCCACTCTTTTCACCTTCCAGATGCACTGAGATGAATGTAGAAATTTTACTGCTGATAGGGTCTTGTGGTCCCTCTGTGAGCATTTTTTTCAGGAGAACTTAGCTAAAGAATTCCCATCATAATTCAAACCAAAACAAACAGCAGCACAATAGAGAAATAATTGTAAAGATATTTAAATATCTATTGCTTTCTGGCCTAGAAGGGTAGGCACAGTGACATGAATGCTTTCAGGAATCATTTATATGTCCACATATGGAGCACGTGGTCAGGAAACCATGCTATCCCTCCTGCATTTGACTCTGCGTGTGCTCTGAAGCATATATGATGGAGATCAAGATTAAAAGTTAAATTGCTTGGCAGCATTGAAACCGATATAATTACTGGCTAATTATAGCATCGGCATCTGAGAAAAAAATAAGGCACATAAACAGTCTTGTTCTGGACAACACTCACAATTATCACCCAATTACGGAAGCACTGCTGCTCTCAAGATCTTTAAAATAACTCCATAGAAAACACATCTCTCCACCTCTCATTAAAGCCTTTTGCTCAATTACAGAAACGTTCTCCCTGCTGTAACAGAGATGTCTTCTTCATTTTCCACTTCTCACAGTGAGATGTAACAGGAGAAAATGGCCTGCAGTCAATTAGAGACTTTGTGCTTTTCTGGAACAGAGTCTAAGTTTCACTATTCAAATTCACTGGAGAATGAATAAAGCTAGGGGTCATGAAATTAATGTGAGGCAAAACTCAGTACGATTACACTTGCAGACATTTTTCATCTAAAAGGAGCCATTAATGCACAGTACAAGACAAGTTATCAAGGAGAACTCAAAACAAGTTGGATCCCATCTTTACATATCATAAAAAAGACAAAAAGAAGAGCACGGTTTGAATTTAATCAGCAACTTGTGATAAGAGCCACAGGAAGGTAAGGC
>JAOWBP010004220.1:16403385-16419673 GCA_028571105.1 Tragopan temminckii | reverse complement strand
GCAATTAACAATACAAATCTAAGACAGACACTCTTCTCCTTCCTCCAATTATGAAGAGGGGGTTATAATGAACCTATATGAGCTTGTCATGTAATCATAAACAGCTAAGACGTAAAGAAACTCCACTACCAGACGCTTTGTTATTGAAGCTGTTGCCCTGACTTTTTGAGGAGTAACACACCTGCAGAGATGGAACTGTCAAACCCATTTAACAGCCAGCTGAAAGCAATATAGCTTGAAAGATCAAGGAGTAAAGAATAGATCCATTGATTTCTTATGGGATGGATTGAGGCAAAGGGAAGGACACCAACATGCCTAGTTCCAATCTGATTAGAATAAGCTTACTCCTAGACAGTGGAAATTCATCACTAAGCACTGAGCTAAACTAACAGGCAAGCATCAGTATAACATAGACTTTCAAAACCCTGAACTGCAGGAATCCATTGCAGGAGATATTGATCCTGTCTCGTCACAGCGGGGAAGGAGCTGATGAACACCTCACCACTGCTTTGCATCCTTCTCTGGGGTGGGTGCTCCAAACCAGCACTCCTGAATCCCCTCTCTGGGTGCAGCACCCAGAGCCCTTCCTAAATGCTCATGGTGCTCATCAGTGCCAGACAAGTTCTGCAGTATCATGGGGTTTGAGGATATTTCAGGGAGTATTTTCTTATAAAATAATAGTAATAATAATATTACACCCCTTTTCTTATAACCAATTCAATATTCATAGCAACACTTTGCTAAAAGTGACCTCAGTGTGACAGGAATATTTTCACCCTGTTTTTACATATCCCTTTGGACTATAGGCAGTCCAAAACAATCAGTTCTGGTATTAAATATGAGAGGAAGTGAAGTGTTTGCTTCCAAGTTGCATACATGTGTGCCATAAAAAATACAAAGCTCTGACAGCTTGACTATAAAGAAAAATCTACATTATGCAGTCGTGGAGCCATGCATTGTCCAATGTCTATTAAGAGAACTCATCAAAAATATAGATATAAAACACATACCTTACTTTTGTCTCAGTACATTGTAAGATTTTTATCTCCTATCCATAAATAATGGAAGAATCAGCACATTTGACTGTGCACAATAGCAAATCCCATCCTCCTGGTAATTGTAAACACACTGAAGCTTGTTATTGACCTTGTATAAAATACTAACACGGGAAAAAAGAAAAAAAAGAAAAAAAAAAGAGTTTTTTTCTCACCCCACAACCATTACATCTATTGCAAACCAAGAACTAAACCACAGCTGAATTTATAACCTGTGATGTGGAAGAAATGAACGATCGTAAAAAAAGGAGCCGAAAATTAAAGTGTGCAGCAAATCTAAAATCTAAATTTCATACAGTAAGGTGTATCCATCCACTTAATGACAATTTACATGCATATTTTACTTGATTTAATCGGTCTTAGTTTTAAATCTTAAAATACTGGTCACTGTAATGAAACAGAATTTATTATCAATCTGTACAAATAGCACTGCTGATTTTCATAAGTAATCCATTTATATACTTTTGGACGTTTGAATGGCTAAATTCATTAGGCACTCAGCTCTCCCTGACTGCTTGCCTACCTCCTTTATGTCCCTTTGAAATTCCCTACGTTAATGCAACACTGCCATACAAAATAAATTATTCATCTGATTTAGTAAGTACATTTCCTGAAAGGTTCTCCAACTTGGATGAATGTTGGAAAATATATTTTTCTATAATGATAATACAGCCATAACATTTTGACATAAAGTATCCTTTCCCACATTATCAGATCTCAAGGACCGTAAAGGATTGCACTTATGTACTCTATTCAGAATGTTCTGAATGAAACAATTCTTCCAGCCTGACTCTAAAAGGTATCAAAGTGCTATATCAGATCCAAGGATGCATCAGTTTAAAAGGACCACAAAACTTTGTGTACAGAAATATTGTGTTTGATGGGCCATAAGGGATAAATTGAGGGGTCTGAACCATCATAGATCATAATAGGAGACACACAGCTTTCACTGGCAGCAGATGCATGTGAGGCACATTTTAGTGTCTATTACAACACTTTCTCTTTCATGCTTACAACTTTCTAGAGAAATTTTCCATGCCTGATGCTACTGCAAAAGCAAATCCATTTATGAAAGATCCATATCAAAATCTATTAATCCATTGACAATACTGTTCTGAGGATGTTGGTAATATATGTACACACCTATTCACTTCCTCACATACCATTTTTCCTACACAAAGCCAAACACTTAGAAACGAAGATAAGTTGCCCCATGGTTCTCTTTACTTTGTTCTAGTTCCTCCCTGTGCCTCTTCATTCCTCTTCAAGCACAAAGAAATTATCTGGCTTAAGATTTCTTTTTTTCCTCTCCTCTTTTTTTTTCCTTTTTCCAACAATTACAACTTGTATTTTATGTTCCCCAGGATTTCACTTTGAAGTGGATTTCCCTGGCACCAGAGGTCTTCAAGGGGGAATAAATGAAAGCGTGTCTATTTCTTCCAATCGCTGCTCAAGACATTTGTGTGCTGGTGCTGAGTGATCATCTGCAAGCACCGTGAGCTGGGCACGACGTGTTTAATATTGAATGTTGGATGGCCAACGCTGCTGCAATGAGCTGCAGTGAGGCAGGAGGACAGGCGCGCATGGCCCTGAGCAGTAGGGCTGCTAATTGTAGGGCTGGAGTTAAAACAAGTGGGGAAGAAATAATCAACATCAACAACACGTTGCGTGTTCCGAGGGTCCTTACGTTTTAATTCCATAATAACCACTCCCCCTCGCAGATGGATCTTCCTCCAGCTCTGCACCCTGTTTCAAACCCCCAGCAACATCAAAAGCCAACTGCAATATATTACAACTGAAAAATTAAACCTTATACATTTATTTCCATAGACAGGTTTGCACTGAAATAAATGTGCCGCTTGTAATACTCATATATTCAAGAATCATTCAACAACTGTAATTTTATATTCACGGCTCAGCTTTATTAAAGTCTAAAGCATACTTCAAATTTACACACGGGTTGGCTGACCCATAAGACTGAGATGCAGAAGTCTTTACAGGAAGTCAGAAAAAAATGAGACATCACAGGTCTGGCAGTGCTAGCTACTACGAGAAAATATCAGAGCAATTTAATATGGGTTTTATGCTGCAATGACTTAGGAATCAAGTTTGGACTGTGGAGTTCATCTTTTCTTCAAAATACACTCCTCACCTTGAAATTATTCCCCATTTGGGATATCATCGTGCAAACTAAGTATCACAAATGGGGATTGGGCTTTCAAGTAGAAAATTGAACCACATAATAAGACAAAAGAAAAAGCTGTATGTCTTCACACATCATGAAACCGATAAAATACGAGAAAAGAATGAATTTTGCAATGATATTCACAGATGTGTTTTTAAATGTAATTTTTCCTGGAGATACCAGCTGCTATTTAGATAACCAGTTCAAAAGAAATAGTCTAGCTTATTTTTATGCATCCATAAAGCTCCTTCCACTAAATGTTCAGTGAAGTATCAGACAGTAAACTCTGAAAAACAGAACCATAAAACTAAAAAGTAAACATGGGAAGAATATACAGTCTTTTTAAAGAGATACCTTAAAATAAAATTCTGCCTCTTTTGAACCACTTTGATAAGTGTATTTATTTCTGTGCAGTACAGAACATAAAAAAACATAAGATACGGAAAATCTATGGATATTAAAAGTACGCAGTGAGTTCAGTCTCTAGTGTGATTTAGAGGATGCTCATAAATAAAAATTGAGCAGCCCACTGGATTTTAAAAGGTCTGTTAAAAAATAAAAATTTTTACCAATTAAAAAATAAAAATTCGCTGTCCTAACCAAAGGCATTGCTTGATATCAAATGCAGAAACAAGGCAGAATCCATGGGCAACTAACTGCTTGTATTTAACTTTGGGATTCCTGTGATATCAACAGGGGGAACTGTAATTATGTGAGCTGCACTATATAGGGTACAAAAGAGCAATGCAAAGCACATCAAAATGAAAAGGCTAGGAAAGCTTGTCATATTTTTCAAAATTAATTAGACCCAAGCATTATACAGTGTAATTGCTCACTGGCATAACTTTTCAACAAGCACAGAAAAAAGGCAAATGTTCCCCATAAATGGATATAATAGAGAAATGTAATATTTTACGGAATTACTTTCATTAATTTAAGCACAAGCAATCACAAGTCTGATATAACTTTCATTTCTGTAAAACAAAGAAAATTACTAGAGGTTCTCAATCAAAAGCTGCTTTCAAATGAAACACTGGGGTCATTTTCCTCTTTCATGACATTCCCTCAGTAAGTTGCTTAAACAAACTTTCCTTAATAGTGAAATGCATCTGTAGCAAGCATGGCTCGTATTAAAATCCAGTGGGACATAAATGCAGATATTACTTTAGACCTTCCCAATGCTAGTGATTTGAAGTGCTGAATAACTGCTAGCTATTCAAGTATGAGGGATGGCAAAATTGGTCTGTTTATTTCATTTTTTGCAATTGATCCAAAGCCAGCACAGACATTAGGTATGCAAGAAGGAGATGACAAGATCGCGGCCTTTTCATGTCCAAGTGATACAACCCTGTGCTCAAAAAGAAAGATTAATTTCAGATAGGCAGCCTGAAGTGCAGATGTTCATCAGAGCCTCTGAACTATTTTCTGCTATCTGAAGTGCCCAGGTCTCATGCGCAGTGTAAGCAATTACAACATGGAGCGGAACAGATGAGCAACACCAAAATTTCTTCCAGAGAGACAGCTTATCACCTTCTCCTGCGGGCCCAGGTCTTCCTTGCTCTGAAAATTGAGTGAGGATCAAACAGATCTGGCAGTTCTCAGTTTAAGCTGCCTGGATGTTACCAGACACTCAGGCTGAGGCTGATGAGGCCATACAAATGGGTTTAGGCTTTAGTACAGGATCTAAGTCATCAAAGCAGGAGGATGGGAAGTGCTGATCTTGGTGTTCAATCCTGCTCCAAAAAAATTAACTTAAAGGCAGAATTCATATTCAGTCCCACACAGCAGCCAGCTCATTTTCATATATTCATAGAGGCATAAATGCACTCTGCTAGCCTGAAAGGAGAATGGCTGCACACACAAGTCTGATCCAACCCAAACCTGTGTTTCCTGATATCCAGACAAGAGCAGATCCAGAACAGCACTCCACATGTCACCGTTATATATTTTATACAATTTACCAGCAGACAACTTATTGTGAGGTTTTGCCAGGCACCTCTGCAGCCCTGTAGCTCGACCTCAACCCCAAACACCTCACGTTGGCAGTTCTGCCACTGTTGTCTGGCTTTTTGCTTTCAGCCTAGTATAAATTGCCTTGTGTATTTAGATTTCTAATCAACATGGGGAAAACGTTGTACAGTTACACAATTTATGGGGCTTTCTGTAATGGGAAAAGCAAATTACACAATTTAATTAAATTTTAGTGCTGTCAAAGCTGACCTATAGCATTAATTTATTTCTAGATACTCCAAACCAAAGCCAAACATCGAGCAGTAGAACTACTTTTCCCTTACAAAACCTCATTATACTTTTGAATTGTGTCATAAACTCATAAACTTCATGATGACTAGTCCTATTTTCACTTGTGCTTAAAGAAGGACTCAATCTAACTATGGGTCATCTTCAGATGCTTCTGTTTAGTAACATATTTTCATTACATGATCAATAAGTAACTCTAACATGGAAATGTTAGTAAACATTTCTTAGTTGAAATGAAGCATCTTAGTCAGAAAAGATACCCAAGTGTCAAAGATGCTCATAGCAGGGAAAAATTCGAGTGCTGATTGGCTTTGCAAGGCAGTCCAAATAATCAGTCTTTTGCAAATAACTGATTCTAGACTTTCAACTTAAAAGCTACTTCTCTTGACTTTTCTAACTCTCTGAGAAGTAAATGCCAACTCCCCATCTTTTGAGGTTGACTTTTGACTCTGACATGCAATGTAAATTTAACAGCCCATACCAGTATGAATCTAAATAGAAATGCATAAAAGGCAGCTGAGACGAGGAGGAGGTGTTGATCACAAGCCTAACATTTTTAACGTTGCACAACTCATTTTTCAGCTGAATTTTTATTTTCTACAATTTAGTGGTATACTAGGCATAAATCTAGCCCAAGTCTAGCTTTGGACATTCACAGCCACCAGAGTAGAATAAATTTATAACAGAGACTGACTTTAACGGCCTTATTTTCCAGAAGCTCAAAGCATTCTTTACCTGTTTGCAAACTTCATAAAGTTTGCAGTACCTGGGAGATTTTTAATTTTTTTTTTCTTTAAAAATAAAATTGGAAAAACAAACAAACAAAAAAACCCAGAAACAAACACTAAGCAAAGAGGAACAGTAATTTCTTCCAACTTGGACTAGACTTCCTGTTCTGCATTGGTGGCACATCAAGAGTAACACTGATGCCACATTATTTAAGGATATTTCCAAGGACCTTGCTTCCAAAATCACACTGAGCAGCAATCATTTTCTTTGGAGGAACAGAAGCACATTTGAGTCTCTTTGGGACATTTTGTCAGACCCTGTGGATGGTACCTCAAAAAACACATGTTGGGTAGGTGGCTTTGTGGGTACAAGCACAAGCTCTTCCAAAAGGACCAGAGCAAGCAGCTCTTCCTTCCCATCCTCTGTGAATCAGTGCTGGAAGTGCATTTCCACTTGTTCTAGGTTAAGACTTCACCCACAAGCACGTGGAATGCTTCCCTCAATACCCATTTGCATTCATTGTGCTAATACATTTGCTATGACACAGGATTACTGCACACTTCCTGCTCAAATATTGTTATTTTCCTACTGACCCAACTACAAACTTTAATGACAGTTGTCTCTCCTTCAGCAGAACTGCTGCGATCTCGTCCCTTCCCTTTTCCTCCCTCTTTTTTGCTCAGGATGCTGACACAGTGGTTTCTGAGTGTGAGAAGGAGGGAAGACATCCATCCCTGGTCCGTCCCTTCAGAGGAGGATCAGAAACCCAGTTGAAAGTATATCTGCAAACATTTCCCTTCCCTAAAGCCATTACAACTTGTGGGCCTGAACTGTGCGATCCAGTGATGTCCATGCAGCGCTTTCCAAAAGCACTGCTGCTGTTGGTAAGTCTCAGCACGTTGACTATGCAGCACTTACAGGGAATAACTGAATCTGCAGACCGCAATGCTGAGCTCACTTGACATTTGTTCTGCCAGGGTCCCGTTCTGCTCTTAGTGACATGGGCACAGGTCCCACCAAACTGCAGCAGCAGATATTTAACAGAGGGCAGGATCTTTGTAGAGTTAAGCCATTAATAGACTACATGCTGTCAGCTTTGCAGCCACTCCAAGTCAATCAATTCTTATAATGAATCAGGAACTGGAAAGGCAGAATGCATTTATCTTTGCTTTTAGATAATTTTAGAGATTTTTTTTTTTGGACACAGAAGATGAATCAGAATCAGTTTTCAAGTTAACTTTTTGAGTCAAATCACTTAAATACGCAAAAATTAAAAAGTCTTCCACTGGACCCAGGGCTCAGATCAGTAGGTAGCATCCTCCTGTGCAAATGAGAGCATTATGCCCTAAGGGATGGGGACAGATCTGAAGATGTTTGTGAAAAAGAAACTTCTTTATGTGGAAAAATAAAAGGAATCAAGGGAAATTTCTCAAGGGCATTACTGGAGCTCAAGTATCCCACCTGAACACCTTCTGAGCTGGATGTGAAATAAAAGAATGATTGATTAGACGTCTTCGTTAATGCCAAAAGAAGAAGCTGAACAAATCTTATTGAAATAGAACACCACATCCCATACAAGCAGAGGTTCTGCTGACAGGGAGAGAATGGCACTGTGCACCCGGTGGGGGATTTCTCTATGCAAGCAGTGCTTGCTGTGATGGAGCAGCAGGGAGCTCAGCAGGGCTGCTCCTGGGTACAGGAAGGAAGGAGCAGCTTACAAACTCTACTCCTGGCAGATTACATCCCCTCAAACTGGCTAGGAATTAAAAAATAAAAAATAGCAAATAAACCAAAATAGTACTTTAAAAATCCAATGAAAATAACATTAAAGTAATAAAATTAAAATAAAACGGTCTCTTATTTTCAGTACTGTCCAAATGGTGAAATCTGACCTGGTTTTAAGCAAAAAGCTGTGCTCCCTAAAAGCTGAGCACACCAGAACTGACTCAACGCCTGATGCAGGTGCCAGCAGGCCCTAGTCAATTAATCAGCTTCACATCTATCGATGCATACTTGGAAAACAATTAATAATGAATCATTTATCTATTATACAATTATTTATGGAAATTCTTTCCAAACAGGGAAATAAGTAGTATTTTTTACTAATCTTGAGATCATCATTCAGATATTTCTCCCCTCTTTGGCTTTGTGTGCTTTGCAGCATGAGCCTTGCCGCCCACTGGGGAGCACTTCTCTTTGCTGACCCATGAAATATGATAGAAAATAGCACAAGTCACCATGTTACTGAATTCAAACACAATTCTATATTGCATCGGTCTGAAAGACACAGAATCTCACTCTACAGTTCACCCATCCTCACGTGAACTAGTTCTAATTTTGCTTCTCACATTCTTGTCAGCAATTTCTAGTATCTGAGACACTCCTGGAAAGCAGACAGATAAAACATGAGCGTGTCCAAAGCAAATTGATTTTAGTATTAAAAGGAATTATTAACTCAGTTTTCCTGAGCAATATTTACCAATGTGATGAACTGTGCAACAGGAGAGGAGAAGTTTTCCATAGAATAATTATGTACACACCCACATGTGTACATATATGTGTGTGTGTATATATATATATATATATATGAGAGGACATATGTTTATATTTCTCTCTCTATATATATACATATATTCTCAGTTGCCATAGCTCTGAAGCTGAAGAGGAGCCTTTCATAAAACACCATGATGGAGCTGGTTTACGTGGTTTTAAGATGATGATTATTTGGTATGGGCAACATCTGGGGACATTATTAGTATTACCATATATCAACAGATAAGATGGAGGATTTTTCCCAAAATTTCCCAATATTCTGGGAAGCATAGTATTTGTATAATTAGATGTGTAGCTGTGGTATATGCAGTCTTCATTTGATGCAGCTGGTGCTTCTGCATAATACCTTTCTTTTGAAATATTCTGTGATTTTTATCTGTGTATATCCTACTAAATTTAAACAGCATCAGTAGTTTGATTTTGATATATTTATTTTCCCATTTAAAATCAGGTTTCTAAATTTAGATAATCTATTTGACTTCCCCTTTGTCAAATTTGTCCCCAATTAATAGGACACTTCAGACTTGCAAAACGCAATCATATGCTAACAAACCTGGGACTTTCTGTCGCAACATCAATTAGAGAAAGTATTTCTCTTTCAAAAAATAAATACGTATGTTCTTCAGTTCTTTTTGCAAAGCAATCTGATCAGGGCTGCTAGCAGTTTCAAAAGAAAAGTACCTTGAATGTTCAAGAACAAAGGAAAACAGATAACTATATGGAAATTGTAGAAAAAAGTGTAAAGATTTTGCCTTGTTTTGAAGTTCAACTCTTCTAAAAATTTTCAGTTCACTTTCCCTACAGACAATGTTTTGAGATTCTTTGTTAAAACATCATAATGTGAGAGCTGGTGCCAGATTCCTAACACAGATGTTTTGCTTGGAACCAACCACAGAAGCTGCACCTGACACCCTTGTTTAAAGGCCTGGGACCATATGCAGAATGCAATCTGTTGCCAAGCCACAATGAGCCAAAAATATGGAAAATGAATGATTTCAATGGAATAGGTCAGCCTGCAAGAGATCTAAAAAGAATCGTGGAATCATTAAGCTTGGAAAAGACATCTAAGATCCCCACCATGCCCACTGTGCCACATCTCCATGATTCTTGAACACCTCCAGGAATGTTGTCTCCATCACCTCCCTGAGCAGCTTGTGTCAATGCCACACTGCTCTTTCTGAGAAGAAATGTTCTGTACCAGGCCCAGTTGCTATGAACTATTCAATGCATCAAACAAACATAGCTTGAATTAACATAACCCACAGTATTAATAACGGTATTCCTCACAACACCACCACCTGGTGACAGTAGGGTCATTTTCCATCAACATTTCTGGAACCCTTCTGCTTATCTGAATTTTAAATTGTCATTCATCCATTCAACAAGCACCACCTTCAACATTAATATCTGTCTTACACAAGAATGTGAAAAATACCTCTGAGGGATAAAATAAGGACATTCTGTCTTGTTCATTTATCATAAAAGAATCTTGATGATTTAGGTAGGCCATGGTGCCTAAATACTTTTGAGAGGTGAAAATGGCTGTGGGTGTCTTCGGTGCAGAAAACAAGGAGTTGGAAGCTTTAAGTCACACAAATCCAAAGCAGGAATTAAACACAATTATAAAAATGCAGACTAGTTGGAATAAACCACCAGGTCCACTTTTGCATGTAGAGTGGAATGAGATGAATATAACGGAACAGGTGACTGAGTTTGTGCCACCAAAGTCCAGCTGAAGTTTCACAAGGAGGAAAACAGCAGGTTTTTGTTTCACTTCCATTTGGGGAATATTTTCCCTAAGTTTGTGACAGTTCCCAAAGCAAGTCCCCTGAAATCATAACTTCAGATGCAATAGTGAACAAGGAATATAGGAAAAATGCTAAAATAAATCTCATCTCAAAATATTCTCTCTCCAGAAAAATGGAGCAATTACTGTTGTATTAAATATTATCTGCAAAGGTGACCTTCACAATTCTTGATGATTCTCTCCATTCACCTCACTGCCTGCACTGAAGTCTAATAAACGTACAGAAATAGGTATAAAGGATAGGGTAAAGGAAATAAGAAATATCTCCTTAACGCAGGAATCCCTAAAGCTGCTAAAGAAAATCAGTTATCAGAGAAAATATCTTCCATAGGAAGCTTTGAAAGACATTTTTTTTTTCTAAGCTCAGCATTTGGTCTCATCAGTTTCCACCCACCCACAATCTTTATCATTATCTCTATTTCTACAGCATCATTTAACACAAAGAACACTTCCAAGCATTTCAGCTGAAGAATAATTTTTCCCATTTTTTTTGCACCCAGTCCATGAACGTGGTGTAAAACATAACTTTGGAAACCAGGCAACAGCCTGACTGAAACAAATTCTGCTCTTAAATCCCATGTATATTATAGACTTTCTACATCATTCAGACAGCAAAACAGAGCTGATGAGAAGTATACAAACATGTCTGTGTTGTGTCTAAAGCAGATAGCAAAACAAATCTCTGCATATGCATTGACTTGCAGCCTGTGAGCACCACCTAGGAAGCAGTACATCAAGACAAGAAATTTTCCTGAACCCCATTCCAAACTCATGACTCGGTAATAGAATATGTCACATACATGAACTGGGATGGATGTGCCCTAAGCTGTCCTGGCCCTTCTGCAGGGGGATTCTATTACAATGGAATAAAGTCATAAATAGAGAGCAATAGCAGTGCTGTTGATTACTGTTTTGTCATAAAAATCATGAACATAGATTTCTATCCTGTCTGTAGTCTTTTTTGGTGGGAGGAGCTTTACATGTTATCATATCAACCTCTTCTTCACCTCTCTCTTTCAGAGAAAATATTCTCTGAGTGATTGCATTACCACACATATTGAGAATACACATTCACTTTGACCAGTCATGCCGAGGAAGGGGCAAAACCATAGAATTTAGCAATCCTAAAAATAAAGCAAACTGAAACCCTGCTTAGCACCAGCAGTCACAATTAACCAGGCTGAAAGCAGCAGCCTTGTCTCAGAATTATCTGAAGCCATTCAACATTTTATATCACTGATCCAAGACATCAAATTTTAGTCTTTCCATTACAGCTTCTGCATAACATTCATGTGCCCTGTGGTTTATGGTTCTCCTCTGAACAGATGTTTTGCAAATCATAAATTAAAACATAGCTTTATTGCCTCTCATTTCTCTGACGTTATTGGCCTTGTCATGGGTCCCAGACACAGAATTTTATGGCATGTACTAAGTCCCTGTTGGTTATTTGTTACACATAACTTCAGCTTAATAGCTTTGTCACCAATAACTTTTTTTTAAAAACAAATTACAAAATTTCCCAGGGCTTGCACCTGGAAAGCTAATTTACTAGCTGTTCTGGATATCAGCAAAGTTCTCATTTGAATGCTTCTTACTTGTGCCCATATTACTTTCAGATTTCACTTTCATGAAAAAATTCACTTTTCTGAGGACCACAGCCTGTCTTCTTCCAAGCTACCTGTCAAGGTTCTCACTGAGTCTGCTTATTGCTTTCAATGCATTACATACATATTTCTCCCTGTTAATACAAGGCCAAGTGAAATGTTTGAACTAACTGAATCTCCCTGATTTAAGCAGCTATACAGGTTTCAGTATGTTCTCCCAGTTCAACTCAACTGCTTAATCCTGTAGAGATATGCCAGCAGCTGAAGACCAGCCAGTGTCTTCAGACATTACTCAGCTGGTAATGATTCTGAATCAAAACATTGTGCGTGCACATATGCACAGACAGTTAAATTATTTGGTGTCTATTCTTATCATCCCTAACTGACACCACCTTAGATTAGCCATAAACAGATCAGGAGTGTTTGGCATCTAACACTTTGCTCAGTGTACCACTCCAGGGTTGTTAATGGCCAGCAAGGCCATGAGGAGATTGGAAACAATGAGAAAAAAGTGAAAGGAAACAATGCCTCAAACCCTGCCAGTCAAAAGATACATACAGTAACTGACTTCATAGGGATGAAACTGACATTTTTTTCTTAGCTATGAGCTTTCAGAAAAGCAACCACTGAATTTGTACTGAATCTAGTCTCTTATGTAAATTGTCATTTCAATGAGCCATTGCTTGTGCAGGAACAAAGTGTAAAGCACAGGGAAGCAGTGAAAATGGTTGCTTATGAAAGCAAATTCTTTCTAGGAGAGAGATAACCCTTCCTCTGATTTCTTCTTTGCATTACTTTCATTCAGCAAAAAAATATTTATCATAGAAAACTGCTAGAAGTTTTCTACACCTAGTTGTGCAAACCTCTGCTTAATGTAAATAAAACTCACCCTACTTTTCACACCCATCTCAACAGGGATCTCTACAGTGAGAACAGCACTTCAGCTTCAAGTATATTAGCTTACTTGAACTAGAATAATAGGTCAAGAATGAACACAAGAGGGAGAACAAACCACACATTTGCAATGTTTGCAGCATCACATATCTGCAGCAGGCTGAGGTAATCCATGAGGTATGCTACAAAAAGCAAGGTTGAGACTCTATAAATTCAGATGATGAAAGCCAAGTAGAGGCATTTTGTTTTTTGTTTCCACTTCCTATCTGATTCTGAAAGTAGGAGTGATTGATCCTTATCCTTCTTGCATTTAAATCAAACATATATCTCTAGAAGAGATTTTACTCAGAAGTTCCTCAGCCAAATAGCATAAAAAGAAAAAAATGTGGTCTACAAATGCATCTTAAATCAACAACTCAAGTTCTTATTTTATAAAACACGTGTCCAGATTATGACTGGAAGTAAACCAGATACAAATTTATTGTGAAGTCATATCTTCTGATGTCAGGAAGGTTCAGCTACTGTAATTGAAGTTTCAAATTGCACCATTCTGATCTGAATCAGAACTGTGTGCACACAGAACCTCTCCAAGGCATGATCATCCTAAAAGTATTTGCTATAGCATACTTTTTACATTTCCATGCAGTCATACAGAGGTGCCCAGCATTAACTCAGTCCTTCCCAAGCAGCAATGCACTCAGATGAAAACAAACTGGACATCACTAAGATACCTCTTGAAAGTTACGCTCTGCTACAAAGTGTCTACACAGTACAGTTCTACTATTCCTAGGCTCACTAGCTTATTCTAGGACTGTTTTATAACCACACGCATTACTACCTTTCAAAAAATTGTACTAATGCAAAAACCACAAATGAATTGAAATTAAAAATGACATGCAAAACCAGAAGGTAGTACCAGCTCTGCAGCCATTATGTTAATAAGATTGAAATTCAAGACCGTTCTGCCATGGCATTAATATTGCTCGGTCTTCATTTCCGGTGTGATTGGTCCCCGACCATGAAAGATTTTTATTATGAGAGCTTTAATTATTGTATAAAATAAATATAAGAGAGCTTATCTTAGCCTAGTCAATGACTACCATAATTCACTGCTTAAGTGTAGGCTAAAGTCTTATTTATTTGACCTAGCTTATTTCTACTTATCCAAGATACTAATTTTATTATCCTCTAAAGTGCTTTGGGATGCACTGCATGAAGGGCATAACAGAAGTTTGATTTTGATTGATTACGTGTTAATTTGCATAATCCCCATAATGCAAATCAGTAAAATTTTCATTGGAGATAATAGATGTTAAGCACATTATGCAAGGTTTATATTTTTTTAAATTGCTTGTAAAAATTATTTATGGCATCATAAAATAGGACAGATAAAATTGGCACCTTGCTGTAGCGACAGCACGAGCCTATTTGATTTTGCAGCTTTCAAGAGCATACTATGTAATAATGCATGAAACATGCACAGGACAAAAAAAAAATAAATTACATTCAAATGTGCACTACAGTAATTTTTGTTTTCCTACAACTTTATTTATTGCCAATTTTTTTCTCAGGCTGAAGACGTGTGCATTCTACCCCTGAAGTAGAGGTGGACAGACAAGAACAGCTTTGAACAAGTTGCAGTACTTGCAGATAGTGCACACGTGCTCTGCACTCTCCCTTTATGAAGCCATAATATACAGACAGAATACAAGAGGAATGGACGGTCAGAGAACAGATCCAAAAACGTGGTGGCTTCACTTATTCACTCTGCAGAACAAGTGAAGATTTAGAAATGTTTTGGTTAAAAAACAGCCAGTCCACAGCCTGGCAGATCCTGTGCTGCTCTCCCATTCACTCATGGCTACTCACCAAGCTATCTTTCTCTTTGTCCCACAGTACTTTTCCCTGTTAATCAAAACCTGTAACCCTTTCTATTTTATCTACTGATTATAAATTGTAAGTAAGTCCTCAGCCTTACTAGGTAATCTACATTTCTAGACCAAAGCAGAAAGCTGAATCAGGAATGCTTCAATGCAATCATTTGCTACAATGCGCATCAATGGAGTTCATTATCTGTATGTATTCAAATGCTCAC
This sequence comes from Tragopan temminckii, assembly GCA_028571105.1. Classification (NCBI taxonomy): domain Eukaryota; kingdom Metazoa; phylum Chordata; class Aves; order Galliformes; family Phasianidae; genus Tragopan; species Tragopan temminckii. Next base: position 16,404,492 of record JAOWBP010004220.1, on the reverse strand, counting down.
ATTGAGATTGAGTATCAGGCTTTGTAGGCTGGAGGGTTTGGACTACAACCTCTGGCAGGGGAAATTTCTTTCATATTCATCTAAGCAGCACGTACCCAATGTAAACAACAAACTGTACAAATGCCCTTGAGGAACGGACTGAACAACATGGACAGCAAAATGCTCTCCTTTACATTCAGAAGTAGCGTGAACGATGTGGCTAATCAGGGGTATAAAAAAATAAAAATCAATCTCAGCTCTTATGGAAATATAGCTAATAAATACATGCTTGAAATTCATGCTGATCTCTCTGAAAATATGTGAAAATATTGACAGAAATAATGATCCGAACCTTAAGCCAGTCCAAACATTGGTATTTTGCTCCTTTCTCCACGTGCTGTAAAAGACCTAGATCAAACCTCCCCTGAGTTCTGGCAGAGCTGGAATCCATACGGAAGTGAATTTTACTTCTTTTTCAATTCCTGGACTTTCTTGCTTAGGTACAGCTTTATGTTACACGGTATTATTTCACCATAGGGAACAATACTGCCACTTGAATTAGCACCACAGAATTACTGAGAAGCCCTCACTAACTGCTCCTGTTATACCCTCATTTGCATTTTGCTGAACTTAAACCTCAAAGTATATAATTCAGCTGAAGTACATAAAAATTAATCTCCTGATTATCAGCTTTCAAGAAACACAGGTGCACAAGTGCCAGTGAAGAATATCATAGGAAAGTAACCAAATGCACACAAAATAATACGATGTATGGAACTTGGATTCTACATTCAATTCAATTCAACTTTTATAAATAAAAATTATTTGGATAACTATCCTTCAAATTTCCATATTTTAGTTTATGTAGAGAAAGTCTGTTAGAAGTTCCTATTTTATTTACTGCATCCACCATTTTATCTGTTAGACATTTTTTATTATTTAAAATTATTGTATATTTTATATATTTATTTTAATTTTCGTATGTAAATAATATTCACTCACGTCACCATCTCCTGCGTGGTCTCGCAGTGAGCTGTCAGGTTATTGCCTATTGACAGATGACTCCATTTGTCTTCAGATACATTTTGGGGTTTCACAAGTAGCATTTGGGAGCCTTTTGAAGTGAAA
>JAOWBP010004220.1:16381850-16403285 GCA_028571105.1 Tragopan temminckii | reverse complement strand
TTGACAGATGACTCCATTTGTCTTCAGATACATTTTGGGGTTTCACAAGTAGCATTTGGGAGCCTTTTGAAGTGAAAAATTAAAGAGTTTAAATAGTCCTTAAGGCACCTTTCCCTTAAGGCCAAAGCTGGGAAAGGAAGGAAGAGTTTGTTGCATTTTTGGGTTTTATTGGTGCTTCCTTGAAAAGCAAGGACTGGGGACTGAGACTTCCTGAAATGTCATCAAACAATACTATGAAGCTCCCCAGCTTCTGTGTCAGCTTCCCCTGCTCTGAAATATGCTCTTACACATCCATTTCCAAAACAGTGCAAGCACCGTGTACCTTGTAGTTGTATATACATACATACTTATATATATATATATGTAATATATATATATGCAATGCAGACACGTGTGTGTATATATATATATATGTATATATATAGGTGTGTGTGTATATATGTATATACACAAGACCTCTTAACACAGAGGACTTTTTACTTCCACGAGTTTTGGAGCAGTTTTATATTATCACTAAAGTTGACATCTGGATTCTAATATTCAAATGTATCCATTTTATCTTAAATGCAAAAAAAAAAGTATATAGAAAGATATTTTCTTCCAGCAGTGCCAGCTGAACACATTAAAATTGATGGTAACATTTCTAGTTCTTTACTGTCAAGAAATAGGATGTGAACAAAAATTGCAGTTCTGGACAGTTTTTGTTGTCACTTCTTTTGAAGGCAATATTTAATGGATTTATGTTTCTACTTACTGAAAGTTACTTTCTAATTTATTATAATCAGGTAAGCTATTTTAGGCAGGCCATTCCTCCAACTTTTTAGAAAGAGTACAGAAATTACTCAGTAGCTGAGACTTACAACATTTTACATATCCTGCAGCTGAAATAAAGAAAGAAAAAGGACTAATTTGACAACGGCAAAAGCTCTGATATTATTTAAGAAGCTCATTATATAAAGCATTCAACTTGCTCTTTGAGCTCAGCCAAAGCTTTCTGCTGGCTTACCTCACTTGTTAAGGCTTTTTGCTACAAACTAAAGAGCTGGCTGTCTAATCAGTTATTAATAAGGCTGTTCTCAGCTTATTTGGCAACTTTACATAGGCAGTAGCATAAAAGCAACAAAAAAGGATTTCAGTTATAAAATTACCACATATTCTGAGAAGAAAAAAAAAGTTTATCAGCTTCATTTCAAGAAGTTAGTATTTATGAGTTTAAATTAAGATTTTCTATATACATTTCCACACACACACAAAAATAATTCCAAGCAAACCATGAACGAGCAGGGATCAGAGCACTCAAAAGATTGCTCTAGTTTTTCTCTTCGTGTCAGTGGATTTTGAATAAACCCATGTGTGTCCATGCAGATGCCATTAAGCAAAGGAATTGCATCTGTGCAGATGACTCACAACAAGAGCATGATTACTTGCTACCTTACACCTGAAAGTATATGCAAGCTGTCCTCAAAAACCACCAATGGAGTTACCCACCTGCGTGGGGATCCTAGGGGGAGATGTTTTAAAACACTGCACGGGGCTGTGATTTCTTTTGAAGTCAGGGGTGTTTTGCCACTGACTTCAGAGAGTAAAGGAGTGAAAAAGCTTTAGAGAAGATAATTCTTATTATTTTCTGAAATCCCACCTGCATCGCCAGAGATCCACTGTGACAGTTGAAAACAAACCATCGTGTTGATAAAAGCTTTCCTAAAGATGCTATCTTTCAAAATGCATTTCCTCCCATTTGCAGAAATTTCCCTTATTTCACACTCCAGCACAAGGCTCTGTGGGGCTCTCATTCCCTCCCCAACTCTCTTCCCTCTCTCATGTTCATTACTCCTCAAAACCTTAAAAATGCATTAAGTCCACTTTACAAAAGCACTTATAAAAAATGTTAGAAATCTCCTATCTCTGAATGTTTGCAATTGAATTATGAATTTTGGTAAAATACATACAGTGAGAGAAAACACATCAATCATCTCTTACTTTTAAAAATGCCTAAGAATAACTTTTCAAGAACTAATGCTTCTGATTCTTGTAATTCCTGCTGGAATTACCATGGGACTTTGGGCACCAAGATGGCAGTCTGGATTGATCATTACAGTATAGAAAAATAGGAACGCTCACGCTGATCTAGCCCTTCAGTCACACTTTCCTAATGATTGATAGATTTAGTTCATGTTGTCTTAAACATAAGCTACAAAATCCTCATCTTAAATATTAAAATGTATTGTGAGTTCTGAAGCTGTGCTTGATGCAGAAGCACAGGTCAAGTTTCATTTGTCTTCTGACTGAAAATCTTGAGAAGTGAGGAGGGCCTTCTTTATGAAGAAATTAGAGAATTTCAATATAGATATTATAACACTAAATGGATTTTACCAGAATACATTACAGTCATTAAATAAATCACTGTTAAACAGAGAAAAAAAGGAGACTTTGAAAAGAAATGTAATTCAATGCAACTTCATGACAGAATCAATTAATCAACTGACTATAATTTCAGACACTTGTTATAAAGCCCATACGGGAGGAAGAAGATACAGATCCATGAAATATTTCATCATTACGTGAGAGTATGGAGAATAAATTTTGCAAAGAAAGATCATTAGCTTGGGAATTGTCCATATCAAGTATCCAATTAAACATGGCAGAAGTACAGAGGAGGAGAAGGCTCTTTCTAAAGTTCACCCCAACCCACGTTATGCACGTGTGCAATCACCTTGAGTCACACATAGAGGAGAATGAGGAGAAATGTCGAAATGTATAGGAAGTCTGATTTCTGAAGGGGAAAAAAAAAGAATGCTTATTGTGAACACTGAAAAGAGTCAATCTCATCCTACACCTCAGTCTCCAAGGTAGCTTATATTGTGTTCCTTTCTCTACTGCAGTTGCCTTTCATGCTTTTAGATCCATAGAGAAATCACAGAATCACAGAATTGTAGGGGTTGGAAGGGACCATCGAGTCCAACCCCCCGTAGACTACTTCATGAATGTTCATGAGTCAAAGGTGGAAACAGAGCTGTAATCAGAATTTCTGGATACTGGCAGACCTTTTTAGTGATATTAGTATGCTTTTTTTTTTTTTCATCTTGTGAAATAGTTCGTGAAAACAACTGTACAGTCAGTAAGATGACATAAAATGTTCTTGGGTGTATATATGTAAAAACAAGCATGGCTCAAAAACACATCAATGTGCAAAACACAGCAAAGAGACTCTGAAATTACCAAGGAAAAGGATGTCGTGTGAGACTCCTCCAAAGCCATGGGATGAGAAAAAAATCTACTGGACATGAAAGAAGATTTGCCTTTTGGAGTTTCCTGATTCAGAACCTGCTGAATTATTGCCTTTTCTTTTCCTGCAAAGTATCATATTCATATTTAATCACAGCTACGGTCTTGGATAAATCACAGCTCTATGATTTTGCTTCCTATCCCAGCCATACTTTTCAACTAGATTGTTTTTACATTTTCTTCTTGCTTAATTACATCTTCTTTAAAAGTGAGGAAGGAAAAACCATCACAATTCAAAAAGCAGTGATAATCAAAGAACTGGCTTGCAGCAGAAGCTGAGTAGGTGCAAAGGCACATAGTTTCTATGCTTAAGCTATGTAATTCCTCTTCAAAATGCTCACTCATATAATTTCACAGACAATGCATATGCCCCCTATCAAACTGAAGCATTTCAGTTCCTAAAGCACCTACAAGCAAGTGCTACCATTCCAACAATAAATAAATAATAATCAAATGAGTTTATTCCTTGCTAAATTTATCTTCAGTTTTCTGGTGAAAATTTCTTATGACCTCTGAGTCCTGGAAATGCAGACCGATAATAAAGTTAGGCATGACGTTAAAAAATTTTCTTCTGAGACACAGGCAATTTTAGAAGTATTTTCCTTAGGTGAAATCAAATGTTAGCTATGGAAGAGGAAATTTATCCATTTGGCTAGGAAATCAACTTTTATTTTGGCTGTCTGCCTTGTGCTGCTTTCTAAACACCAGCAGCTGGAACATAAAGAGAAGAGACTGGAAAAGATAAATAGGGTAGAAACTGCTTAAGGTCTTTGTAAAGTTTAACGAAAGATTTATTTCTTGAGGGTAATGTTCCTCTTTCTTTTACTGAAACAAGAGTTTGATAACCTCTCATTGTGCATTTGATAAATTACATCTTACAGTCATAACTAAAACGAGTAAGTGAAAAATATAAAAGGCTAAAGCAAGGTCTAGTTGTCTGAGTATTCAGTATGAAATATCTCAAAGACACTAAGCAGCATCTAAAGTATTTTTAATTATGGAACTGAGGATGAACTGTGATACAGTGATGTTATAACAACAGCAGAGAAAGACTCCTTTGCCCCCTTTCAACAGAAAGTATCTATCTTACGATGAAGCCCAATCCTTCTGACACACATTATTTCATTCTACAAAATTTATCCCAACTCTATATCAGCATAGAGGTAAGCAGAGAAATCTCCATCAGGCTGTGATGCTGCTATGCTCTATGGAACAGAGATGCCACTCACCCTGAGGGACACACAGGGGCCCTGGGGTGCAGTGCTCGGCCCACACCCCACAGAGCTCTTCATTTCAGCCTCTGACTACACAGTATTGTTCTTAGATGTAAAAATCCTATTTACAGCAGATTATTAGAAGAGTCTATATTGCAGAACTCAGAGGCTTTGCACTTGCTCACAGCACAGCTGAGAATATCTACACAGAAACTGCAGTCTACGGTTTTCTACTTAGTTTCAGAACTCTTACTATATATCTATATACTTGAGGCATATAAATGTCAAACTCTGACAGAGAAACTCCGTGGTTCATGGAGCCGTAAGTAAGAGATATGCTTTTGTACTTTGGCTTTTTCTTTTAATGGTCCATATACCAAAAGGGATCCAACTGCAAGGAAGAGAAAGCCTGCATATTTTCTATAAAAGCAGACAATGATTCTGTTATATGTGTGAATCAATCTTCTGATTTTTTTTTTTTTTAATTTTTATTGTTAGAGGTTGCATGTCTGCTTTGTTTGTTTATTTATCTTCTCCCAGGTAGAAAAGTTACTGTAACATCTGGAGGGAACTAACTCATCTGCTCAGCAAACAGCAGGTCATGTAAAGATCGGGTCCAAAGAACAAGGTGTGAGGATTCAGTGTGGTCTGACAAACCCAGGCTTCTAAATTTCTCCTCGGTTCATGTCTCATTCTCATCACTACGTTTTCTATGTAAAACTTAATCAGTCATAAGAGCCAAAATGGTATATTTTTAAGGTATTTCAATATGAATTTTATTCAATGCTGTGAGGCTATGAATTATTAAAGCTGTAGACCTGCAGTCTAATTCTCTTCCAGGACAGTTTATCCCTCATTCTGTACTTAACACCATTATAGGTAATAAAAGCAATTTAAATTTCTTAAATTGAAGAGAACAGGGAAATCTCAATGGGTCACTTATAGATATGTTCAAAGTAGAAGGATCTTTATGAGGCAAGCAGAGACCTTTGGGGCTCAACAGGATTGATCCCATATCACAAACACTTTAAATTAATGTACCTCTTGCTACCCACTTTTAATGAAGCGATTATAAAAAGGGCATCCTCCTTTATTAAGCATTAACCTTGTTCACTGTTAGGTAAATCATGAGATCAAGGAACTTGAAGATATCCAAAGCAAAATGAATTGCTCTAAGAAATGATGTGTGATCATTTTATTACCTAAATCACCATTATTACCAAAAAAACATCTTCACAAAAAGATAGTATGATTTTTTTTCTGTCTTACTCATGAGTGTAAAACAAGAACACAATGGAGTGCCTGCACTACTTTGCAAAAGCCTCTACAGAACTACAGCAGATCCACGCTTTCTTCGTGGATCTTGCATCCATACTTCAAGAATACTACAGGACAGGATTGATAACATTTATGTAACAATAATATTACCACTGAACCAAAAAATAAATTCACTTACTAGATTTTAACTCTGGTAAAATATAAGCATAAGAAAATAAAAGAGCATCAAAAAATTTACATGGGACACGTAGCAGATAATGAAGCAGCAACAGCAAGAGAGGGAGGAACAGATCCTGGAATCTAAACTATGGGTGTTGGAGTTCCTTGAATATATTTTGATGCCTTGAATTATTCTCCTTGAGATACCAATCAAAAGAGAATCCATACTATAGATCCTAGAAACACAACTCCAACTACAAATTCAAATACTTGTCATCGTAACTGTCAGAACTTTTTAGAGGTTGTAAGTTAATCATGAGAATATAATATATATAATAAACAAAATTCGCATGTGTATAATAGGTGATTCATTTGAATGGTGCAAAAAAGCTAAAGACTTTGGCTATGGATGTCTGTCTAGTTCTGAGCAGAGGCTGATGATTGCTTTCTCACTGCATGCCTAGTTCTCCATTTCTTTACATGAATTCTTTTACAAATGAGAAGATCAATGTCACTCTGCACCTCAGCCACCACTTGTTGATGAGCAGAAATAATCCCGTGTAAAATGCAGAAAGAAAAATAAGGTATTAACATTAATGTATTCAGGACAAAGCTGTCATAATTCATGAGATGGGTTTTTTAGCTCAGTTTTGTATTTAATAATAGTATCAGAAAACATTAATTCCGGAAAAGCAAAATAAGAAGCAAAGGGAAAAAAGAGAAAGTGACAATCTCATTATTATTTAAAGCAGATTTTATTTTGACAAGGAAAAAATCCCATCATCCCTACCAGTATTAACCACAAATTTACATATAAATGTGTCAAGCAACAAATCATTTTGATTAAGAATAACACAGAAAAAACTTAGTAAAAGAATTAGATCCTTTTTATTCTTTCAGAAAGCAGTTAAAATTATGTATCCCTTAAAACATTCTGGCTTCTAACAAGTATATCTTAAATAATCCCTTGTGTTAAGTATCCAGTCAGTTTCTATGCTTCTATACATTCTTGGCTTGTATCCAACTAACAAAATGTAGGAATAATATGAAAGTCATTTACATTCCTTTGTGAGACAAATAGCTAAGTCACAGCTTAGGGTAATGGTTGCTCTTAGGGGCACGGGAGAAATCTGAGGCAGGCAGAAAGCAAGAGCTCCAACTCTTCCCATGCCCATAGAAACCCTTGCTATGTGTTTTCCCTCTCAGCCAGGTCACACACCCCCAACTTGTAACACAAGATAGTAGCACCACATTTCCTTTCCATTTCCTACAGTTGTAAATTTTTTTTTTTTTTTGGCATTGCAGAAAACCCTGCAGGCATTTAAAGAGTCACGCTTAACAGGAGCACATTTTGATGTCTTTAAGAAGATCCACAGAATGCCAAATATTGTTTCCTTTTCATCTAATGCTCGTTATGTTGAGCTAACAGTAACATGTAATCTGTTAGTGAGCTGCCACACAACTGCAGACTTATTTTCTTGCATAAAGAAAAAATCTGCTGGTTCAAATGTTTGCAAAATACAAAGAGAAGTGGATTTTACATAAGCATAGCACACCTTCCCTCATCTTTCCATTACAGCACAACGTTGCTTTGGGTTTTTCTTTTATAGAAAGATTATAATTCACATGTACGACAAGGCTACCAAAACACAATCCACCATCCTTATTAGTGTAACGAAAGGGAAAGGCATATTTTCTTAGCATAGAGAGCTTTGGAATAGCTATCGATTTCTTTATTGCTTATCTGCTTGTTACTAAGTAATGATTCTTGTACAACGGGATTATGGAACCCACTGAACCTTGACGAGATTCCTAAATATTTTTGACAGATTATTTGTAAATTAGAATCAGCAGCAAATAGGTTGTCACAATGCAGAATGATATCTGCAGTAATGATGAAGGAGGAGCGTTCGGATCCCCCTTCTGCCTGGCTGTCATTCAGCACTGCTGCACAACCCAGGCCCTGGTTCACAAGGAGATTACTGACCCTTGAGGAAGAGCCATGGGAAAGTTGAGGGCAGAGCCATGGAGAGGGAAAACTGAGGGAAAAGTCATTGGGATGGAAGTCAGCCACTCAAGGACTCAAAGAAAAAAAATACCTAATTGGAAAGAACACAAAGGAAAAAAAAGTTTTAGAGCAGGCTCACTCTGTTGGTGACTATCTCCATCCCCACTCAGCTCGCCTCTGCCTGCCAGCAGGGATGGCCTGGGTGCCCTCCTGGAGGAGGTAAGCATTCCAGACTCAGCCCAGCAGCCCATTAGTCTCAGCTCTGCTATGTGGATCAGTCAGTAAACCCCTGCCCTGCACTCTCAAGTTGTGCACAACTAATAGCTTCCTAAGCCATTTTTAGTCTGATATTGTCAATATCAGATCTGATAAGCACTTACAGACCAGTGGCATTCTCTGTTAGTGTGGTTAGGAGCCTAACAGACCCGGTGGGGCTGGGAGGTCAGTGTATGCCATGCCAAAGCCCTCCCCAGTATCAGAAATACCTCTACAGAAGGGAATGAGTTCATGGGCACAATCGCCACTTACTTATGCACACACAACCCCATGTATAATTAAGAGAAGAGAATTACAGTCTACATCATTCATGAGAAGAAATGGAGAAGAAAAAAATTAAGATTTTTAAAATGCTTTTTGAAAGAGTTACAACTTTGTTAAGAGTTTGTAAGTCAGATGAAAACATTTGTAACTTCTCCTTTCCAGAATTACAATACACAAGTGCCAGATTTACTTCACATTTTCAGTCCACTGGTGCATGAATTAAGCTCATTAATCTTCAATCTGAGAGCTTTATTACTGTTTGTTAGATGGGAACCGAAACTTAAAGATGCTATAAATTAGAGTACAGCAATGGTTTGTAATTGTTGCTTGTATTTGGTCTAAAACTAAGTCATATTCGACATCTGCAGAAGTATCTGCATTAATGTGCCAGGACTCTTCTTTGTCAGATCCTGTGTATGCAGTATTTGAGGTTTAATGTAAGTAGTCATGTCCAAAATTTAGGGCTGTTTTCTTACTGGAGGCAACAAACACAGAATCTTCTACTAGTAATTGTAAGCAATGAAGACACTCCAAGTATACATACCTGGAAAAAAAATATCTGTAACATCTTTTCTTCTGCTGCTGAAGAAAACTGAAGTGCATTTGTGTTTCAGTGATGTTACCCACAAAGGGTTGCCAAGAACTGTTCATATGGGCACACATATGTACAGAAGCCATTGTCAGGCTTTGTCTTTGTTCAACAGTGTGTTTCTAAGTCCGTTAACTTGAAATTTCAGAGATAAAAGAGTAAAGAGATATGAATTCTTTGTTAAAACTGATGAGTACTTCTACTCGTGTCATGAAATAATCTTCTATCCAGAAAGAATCAAAGGCTATGGTATTGACGCACAGAGCATTCTTTCACAGAACTACTGACCTGTGCCTGTTAATTTTACTAAGGAAAACACATAAGTAGCTCTTTTCTGAGGACAAGGCTAAACCAAGTCATCTCTGGAGCAGTAGAGTTACGTAGGCTTCCTTTTTCCATATGTAAATCATAGAGATAAAATGATTTATATTTATAGTTTCCATTGTGTTCCCCTGGCATGGTAATAGTCTTGCCATTACAGAGAACAGTTTAACTTCCTTATTTCCTACTTTGTGTTCTAACTCACAACACAAGCTTTCTATTAATTCATTTTATGAATTTTCTTCCCCTGATTGTTTTTTGAGTGGGTATTATTTCACAGATCATCATAATCTATCTGAACATGACATTCAAGTGAAATCTACATTTACTGGAAGAACAATTTATACTCATACTGAAAAAAACCTCAGTATATAGAGAAAGCAATGGTTAAAAAAAGTGATTGACTGAGACTTTCCAGGAATGGTCTATTCCTTAGACTAATTTATGGGACAGCAATAGCAACATGATCTTTATCCATTTCAGACTGTTGCAGTACCAGTTTCTAATATTCTCAAAGCTTCAGGGATTTTATTCTTCAATAAATCTTAAATTTTTTGAAAGATTATGTCCTGGGTTCTAATCATTGGATTTGATAGCCAGTTTGATTACTCTGCCTGGCTGAGGTGATCGCATGAGAGGTCTGATGATGAGACTGCTACATCTCTAGGTAGGTGTTACTGAAAGTGCTACCTATTTATGCCTTCTCCTTGAAAAATGTGAACTGGTCACATTTACTCAAGGAAAAGGCATAAATGGGTAATAAAATCAAAAGAAATATTGTTTCAGTAACTACAGAAGATGATCAGCTTTTTAGAGCAACACGTCTAACAAAGAAATACAGTTTCCTGCTGGCAACCTTGCTGTTGCAGTTTTCAAGGACAAAATTCAAGCAGTTCATCTACAGATTTAAGTCATTAATCAGAGAGATATGATTTTGTAGAAGACAGTCTATACATTGACAATTTTCTTCCTGTTGGCACAACGATGAAACAATAGATTTAAAAATATAAAAGGTGCATTCTTCATAAATAAAACTTGACTAAACCAACTGTTTAGTGATTCAAGCCAGGTAGTCTTTATATTAACTACATTAGAGAAATGTATGCTCTCTTTATCTGAATTTACTCTCAACTGCAAAAAAAAAATATGATTTTTTTTTCACTGTATGGATTAACCATTCCAGATAACAGCATCAGACAATTATTTCAGTTTCAAGGTTTGATATACTATAAAACAGCAAGAGATTTGTTGTCTATTTTTTCTTTTTTTTTTTTTTTTTTAAAAAAAAGGATCTGCTGCACAGAATGCTGTTCCCAGTTTGAACTGGTTTTTCTTAAAGAGTAAGAAAAGCCGTGGTTTCCTTGCATTGCTGACTTCCCTACAGACTTAGTGATACCATTTAGAAAAAAAAACAACAACATTTCACACTCTCAGCAGAAAATGAAGCAGAAGATGAAGATAAGTGCCAGGAAAATGTGAACAGTTAAAGCATGAGTGTTGCTGCCATCCTGCCTAGAAATAGTCAAGATATAACCTGCATAACCTGCTCCAATAGCCAATGCTATTTTATAAATTATGGATGATCAGTTATGGTCATCTCAGAAATATGTAAAATAGGAGCTCAATAAGAACCAAATAGGTCATTGTCAGTACATAGTGTTTTACAACCTATATAGAATGTCAGCTAAACTACACTCAATTTAAGACAAAAGAGCTCTAAAATGTTTTGGTGCTGAAGCAAGCTCACACTGTCAAGATCAATGGACAGATGGGACAGCCCTGCGAATGGCCTAGGGCAGCAAACCTCACTGAGCCCATCCCCAAATCTGACACACCCCTACAGAGGGCTCCAGATCTGAATTTGCTCACTGGGATCACCCAGGAAGCATTTATCTAGGTTTGGACATAAAGCTTCTCTAGGAACATCACTGCCCTGTGGAAAAACTGTTTGCCAGCATGATTGGCTCTGCAGAATGAGTATTGGCAGTGCCAGAAAAGTCACAGATGCAGATGGAAAATGATTACATAAAATTTATCAGATAAAAATGAATTTGAAGTATAAGCATCACTGCATAAATCAATGTATAAAATAAGAACCTCCTGAGGAGGTTTTTAAGAATTAGATTTTGGATCAGAACTACAGCAGAGCAAGAAGAGAGAGAGTGATTCAGAAAGAAGTGATAAAAGGAAAGTCTAGCAAGAAAACGAGACCAGCAGAGGCAAAGGATGAGATTTGGATTTCCTCTGTCAGGCTGAATGAGAAAAACAAAGAACTGGGATACATTAACATTGAAATTAAAGCCAGAAAATCCATATTCCTGTTCTGGAAAAAGCAGATCTCTAAACACCTGTAACATATTACTTTTCTGTTTCCATTCAGAAGCCAAATAATTTTCTCAGTTATGTAGATGAGCCCATGACAGATTTGAAACTGTATCTCCTATATTTTCAAGATATATTTAGTAATTAAAATATGATTGTGTGGTGGCAAATGTACTTTCTCATTCCTTAACATCTCCTTTAGCAACTGGCAGTAAATTTCCAAAAAGCATTCATTTATGAAATGATATTAACTATGCTGCCTGAATATGTGATCACCACACATCTTCATTTCTTTTTGGAGTGGAGCTTTGCACACTTCTAAAGATGTCTAGTTATGTATCTGCTAACCAAAGAATGCTTTCTGACACAGCTGGTTTCCCAGAAGAATTATGATTGTTTGAAAATGAACTGAGCTTGTGCATAACTTCCAATGTAGGAATTCTTATTGTCAAATCACATGGCTAGGGGAAAAGAAATAACGTTAGGAAAAAAGACAGTCGCAAATCCAGATTTGCTTTCTGACTCCACCTCTTGAAAAACACTTCAACCCATTCTCTACAGGCACTCATCACTCTCTCGGTTACCCAGTGGCAGCTGATCAGCACATGAATAGAATGAAGGCTACAGTAAGTGTCAAAACTAACTCCAACAGAGCTAAATTAATGCTAAACAACAGCTTTTTTATTATTATTTTCTGTTTGTTCATTGCCAGGAGACTATAAATGTGAATATTATAACCAAATTCTACTCCTTGAATGACCAAGAGCAAAACCAAATACTTTAATGTTGGTTCAGAGTCCCTAACAAAGGTATTAGAGACGAAGTAACAAATGTATGTCTCACTGTGTTATAAAACCTTTTACATTTTCTTGAACTACAAATAGGCTCTCCTGAGAATAGTATTCATTATGTTGAAAGAATTTTCTGGCCAACTTTAGGTCATGTTCTATTATTGAATCAGGTCAAGCTGAATGCAAGATCTGGTTTTCAATCAGCTCAGTTTCCATGAATGTATATCATTTCAATAATTCTTTTGATTTTTTAATGAAGGAAGGTGTAAGCAATGCACAAAGCTGTGCCATAGAATTTATATTTCTCTTCTTAAGTCTCCTTTTATTTTTCCTTAAAAGGAAAAAAGAAATCAGGTTTTTCATATCAATTAACATTTATTAAATACATCAGAAATCCAGAACTTAAATGGAAAACTGTGTTGAACTAAGCCCCTACTGAATATGTATTAGTTATCACAAGATAAATTAAAAAAAAAATCCATGGTCCTAGAGTTGAAACAGTGCTATTAAAATCAGAAATGTCTTTCCCACTTTTCCTTAAACAAATACATACATTTAATACATTTTGGTCATACACAAACAATTCTAGAGCAAACTGCCTATCTTTCCCATTAAGGGTAAGTGGAGAGAATGAATGCTTCAAGTCTGAGCTTCACAATGTCAAATCTTCATTTCTTCAGTGTGGTTTATTTATATTTGGTTTTATTATACATTTAGAGCCTGATCAAAGTTAAAAAAATAAACAAGTAGTGCATAGCATCCAATTATGGCTCTTCAAAGGCCTGTTAAAGTTCTGTGGCGCTTTTAGTTATTGCAAGGTGATCAAAGTTATCATAACATTTCAGAATTCTTTATAATTTGGGGTTAAATTAAATAGGATAGGATATAACAGCGGTGCTTCATACCAAACAATAACATACAGATGATACTAAGGAGAGAAGCTGACAACCCAACATGTAATGGAATACAGATGTTTACCAGTAAACAAAATTAACTTGCTTCTTGCCCTGCCACATGATTAAAAATAAATTTGTAGTGCAGTAATTAATTACTATCACAATCCCAGAGGCACAAACTAAAGACCCAACACATCATTGAAGTAATGAATGAAGACCAAAGTAGATAATATAAATTGCTGCTACTAAACCAGCAATCTAACTGCTGTCTGAATCGTCAGGAGTGCAGATTTTACAGGGGGTGGAATGTGCTCACAGCTTACAAAATCGTAAAAGATCCACCAAGTCATAAAGGCGACCATTAAATAAATGTAGAATTCATTAATCCTGCAGAATACCCAGGTGTTGATGGAACCCAGCTGTAAGGCCTTCTCCCACAGGTCAATGCATGTCCCTTTTACTTCTAAAAATACATTTAGCCACCTTACATTTTTTAAATTTATTACGGACGCAGCACCATCAGCAGAACAAAGCAAAAGGAAAACAATGTCTTCTACTTTTAAGACATTCCAAATTTTCTGACATTGGAAACCAGTTGTGAAGATTGCTTACTAATCTTTTGATCAGAGCAAATCTGATAGGAAAGCCAATTTTCTATGCATTGAGAAACTTTTAATGATTTTTTGCAGCGTGCCAGTTTGGATATGACAACCATATTTCTATTGTTCCTTGTTTAACAAGATGCTCATTGCCTGTTTAGAAATCCTGCTGTATTATAATGGCTATCAATTTTGATACTGATGTAAACCTAGAAAATCTGTAAATTGTTCTTGCATTGAAAAACATATTGAACATATAACCACACTTTTTTTTTTTTTTAAACAGAGCATCAGTATGTAATCATTGTGATACTAACAGTCACGAAATAAATGCTTGCACATCAAGCACAGATTCATCTGTAGTGCCTCTTAACAGGTTTATAATGGCAGCTATGACAGAGCCTGCCTAAGTCTGACATTACAAACACCCGCAGTGTAATAATTCTGCTGTGAGCTGACACTTCTGAAAGCCAGTACCTACCCCACAGATTTGTATCTCCCAGTTTTCTTTGCCCAAATGTTAAGTATTTCACACTGCAAAAACATCACCTCAATTGCATGCGCTATAATTTTATGAGGGAGTCTGTTACCAGACAGAGCTACAGAAAAAGCAGCAGATAAAAATTAAGGCAATTTGATATTATTGACAACCAGCTGTTATGGATTATGCGAATCTCTATGATGCAAAATCAGGGTATTGCTCTGCTATGCACAGCAGCACCTCCATCTAAGCAAAGTTTAAGAGCAAGACTACGACTTCATGTGCATGCCTACCAAAAGCAGCAGTGAGCCAAACAAACAAGGCCAGGAACAGCTTCCAATGGAATTACAGCTCCTAACAAGGGTTGCACTGATTCGTACTGCGCTTTTTGTTGATCTAAATACAAGGGAGCATTTTCCTTCTGATCAAATGACTCTTGCCAGAAAGTTAAAGCACTGCAATGACTCCCAGACTATCCCTGCGTGGCCCATAAAGATAGCAAGAATCAAGTGGTCTTAGGACACTCTCTACCTAAAGTCTAGGTCTAAAACCAGACCATCTAGGTTTTGGGTAAATAGCACTTCTTGGCTCAAAGAAATAGCACAAAGAAAACAGACATCACAGATTTCTGGCGTGTGAGGTAGTTGCAGAAGAGAGTCAACTGTCTTGCCAGCGTCCCACACCAAATCTACAGAAACATTGTGCATAATCAATGAATATACAGATGCTATAATTAAGAAATACACAGGAAAGTTAGGCTAAATAAAATTATTGCAACAGGAAGATAATAAATGGAAAATGCTTACCAATATTATAGGCTCACAACATTCTCTACAAAGGGGGATCTCCAGAAAGAGATCCTTCCTCAGTGGCAGTCAGCACTTAAATGGGATCTAGGAGAGGTGGAGCCAGGCTCTACCCCTTCTGGTAGCACTGAATTGCCTTCACCTGTGCTCCTGCAGCTGACTCATTGTTTGCCTCAGGTGGTCAATCAGATGTTCAGGCCATGATTCAGCAGTTCCCATACACATTATATATTATCTGTCTTCTCTGAGGTCCTCCTTGGCTAATGATTATTGTTTCAAGCTGTTTCAGTCTGACTAGAAACTCACTGAAAATAAAACCTTACAAGTTGCAGTTATAGGCCAATTATTAATTGCTCAGCCTTCAGGACTCTGGTCTTTATTTTTAATATGTTCCCTTCTCATTTCAAGAAGGGATGTACTGATGTGAGGAATACTTTCTCTCTTTTCATTAAAAGCAAATTCTAGTACTGTTTTAACATTGCTTCTATAATCCATCCTGTGTACTAGCCATCATAAAAATGGCATCCTTTCTCCATTTATTCAATGAGAAGAAGTAGTATTTCTTAAATATTACAGTGCAAATACATCTCCAAATTTGGAGATAATTATTTGTATAGCTAAGATATAACTCTACCTAGTAAATAAGAAAAACAAATGCATTGTGAAGGCCAGCAGAATGAAGAAGGCTGCTAGGTGCTGCTTTGAGAGATGCTTTGCAAGAAGCTTTGCCTTTGATTGCTCTCCCAGGGCAGAGCAGGTGCAACCCAATGCAGTTCCAATCTCGTTCAATTACTTTGTACCCAGTAAGTGATGGAATCACGTACCTGAAAAGCAGCATTAAACTGTCCTTTTTAGATGAACAGTACCTCAATGAGGCTGAACAAAATGGTTGAAAAAGTCATAGCACAGCTTTAAGTTTTGGAGCAAGTTTCAGAAGCCAACGGCTTAAGGTTTATGCCTTAAAACATATTCAAGAACAGCACATTAAAATGTCTTTTAAGTCTTGCTAGCATACATGACTTTAAAACCTTTTCTACATTTTCCTTCTGTTTTCATCATAGATCACACTCCTTTTACACATTTGTTGGGCAGATTTACAACAAATATAAGTCAGCATCATGCTACTGATGGCGAGAAAAGTGTGAAGATTTACAGCAGCCATGAATCTAGCACTTACTCCTCAAAATAGTTCAGTTTTCTCCTGTATCATTCCCCTTCCATTTCATCTAATTTTTCATATGTTCTTCTATATCTCATGATCAGAAATCTTAAGTTGTACCCTAAAGAGCATAATTTAAATTGGTGGGAATAATCTTGTCCTTTGGTCTAAAGTAATTTTCTTATGGACATGTCCAAGATTTTTGAAGTCTTTGCTGGAGCATTCTGTGAGACAGGACAAGAAACTCACTAGTATTCAAAACTCCAGCGATACTGCACATTAAAAAATTATATATGCTGATCAATAAAGTGTGAAAGAGCTGATGAAACAGTCTGCATTTTTCTGGGACAGTAATTTTGTGGCATGAATTATTTATAAAGACTATGAAGCAGGAGGAAAAAAAAAAAAAAAAGGACAAGAAGAAGTAGAAAGCATGCAGCTTACCTTATCACTCATAATCTTGCAAACAGCCACAGAGAAACTATAATCATTTGCTACATGCTGGGACATCAAAGAACAATGTAATATTGTGGCATGTAAAAACGTACTATAATACATTAAAGAAATTAGTCCCTGGTGAGTTTATACGTTTCTGCTTCCTTCCTAAGAGAGAGCTACCATTTCTGCTGACAAAATAAGGGTTTCTTCAGAGCTACTTGCCAAAGTATCAAGGAGAAAGTTTACAGTGAAACAGGAAAGGTTGCTGCTGCAGATGAGGAGGCATTCAAGGCCAGGCTGGATGTGGCTCTGGGCAGCCTGGTCTGCTGGTTGGCGACTCTGCACATTGCAGGGGGGTTGAAACTAGATAATTATTATGATCTTTTTCAACCCAGGCCATTCTATAATTCTATGATATGATTCTATGATTTCAGATTTGTGATAGACAAAGAAAGGTGAATTAGAAAATTACTTCCCAGAACTTGCGAAGCAAGTGTCTATAGCCTATGGTCTTATGGTTTATGTATGATAGAAACTGTTACAGAGAACAAAACTAGGACAGTTTGTTAGTACTTGGATTTGGTTCATATTGTTCAAGTAATAATGTGCTTATATGTTTCATGTAATAAGAAGAAAAGATGGAAACTGCAAATGGACTGTATGGAGTCCACACCAATGCCTCAGTGATTTAATTTTGGATCAAGGATCTGTTTAGTTTGTGTATTTACTTGTGTATTTACATCAGTTATTTAAAAATTCATTCAAGTATTTTTTATCTATATTACCAGTTAAAAGGTACTTAAGGAAACAGCCAATACAAGTCAAAGATATTATGAGTATGATACAGCTCCATAGTCTGAGATCCAAAATTTACAAGTCTTTAGGTTTGGACTTTGGATTCAATTATTGCAATAACCTCACTAAAGCCAATGAATGAACCTGGCCATAAAGGAAAGATTATGAAAAAAAAAAAAAAAGTTGTATAGTTAGAAAAATGGGCAAACTGAAAGCATATTTCATTTCTCTCTTGTTGCAGAAGTTCAAAAAGTCATGTCTTTAGTTCAAACCAAGTAAATAGAAAAATAATATGGAAAACCATTAAACTGAAAGGAATTAAGGAAGGTTATATTTTCTATGTCATTTCAGTTTTTCCTCTTGCCTCACAATGCTGACAGTTGACTGCTTGTAATCAGAAGAGACTAATTACGATCACCTGGGAAGTACTAAGTGCAAGTTCTGCCCTATTCTGAACTGTGAAGTCAAAACAAAGCTGCCTGATTTATTCTTTTACCACAACTATATTTTTTGTCTAATTTTCTTTAAAAATTAACCTTTCTTATGATCAGTTTCCACAACTGCCTTTTATCTTCTGAGTGCTCACATTTCCATTGCAGTCACCACTTTCTTTTGGCAAGGGCATCATTTTTAAACACACCTCGGTGGAAACACAGCTCTCAAAAGCTGATTATAGCAACTGCTATGGAAAACTCTTCTGCAACACATTCTGCAGGCTCATCAATCAAACCCAAGACTAGAATAATATCATGTTTAACCTTTCCTTTTCATTATTACCATCCAGGCAATATTGTTTGCAGAACTCCTGTTGTCATTTCAATAGGGGCTGTCAGTCTGAGGCACCAAGCAGATTTCTTCCAAAATGTACATGCTGATGCTGCCTTCTTTTTTCAGGATCCTTCCTGAAAAGTTGCTAAGAGTTGCTAATTAAGTTACTAAAGGCTCTCATTATGTGTTGATATACATGACAGCAAAATTGGTCTCATGACAACTCAATGTCACAGCACATGAACATGCCATAAATATTTCCAATGTACTGAACTGGAAAAAGGATGTCTCATGAGAAATGCATTTCCAAAGGCAAGAGGCAATAATTCTAAGTTAATCCCTATTTAAGTTTCAAAAATAAGTAAAATATTATTAAAAAGCCACTGAAATTTGTACCTACATATGTGAAAACCAAAGACTCATATCTTAACCAGCAAAAGGATTGTTGTCATCTGCTAACAAACTGTATATCTAAATGAACAGTATGGCTTTGGTGTTTGAAGGGCCCAATGACTTTTAGCTGAACTAGGATAAATGTTTTAAGAAAGCTTAAAGTGTTGCTTCAGGATTTCTAGTAGACACATCCACCAGTTATTCGGTGTAAAACTCCCTACTATTCCCTTCTTGCTGCCATTTCACCTGTGGTTGTTGTTTGTTGTTATTGTTCACAGTGGTGATTTGTTTGTTTGTTTGCACTTCTCTAATCCTGAACAGATATGCAATATACAAAGAGTTTATGAAATGTGTTCCTGCATCTTTTCAAATCTAAACAGAACTACTCGTTCTGTATATGAATCCACTGTCATTAAGAAAGCAAGACTATAAACTTACAGCTTTATCAATGCTTAATATTTGCTTTTCCTTCCATATCAGCGGGAGTTTGTTAGTGTTACACCCTGCTTAGGGTTTTGATTTCCATCCTGTGTTTTTCACCCAGAACTGCAGACCAGTTATTTCTGAAATATGAGTAACATTTCCCACCGGGTACCTATAAAATGCACTGAGACATATTCTAATTGCCTATGAATATTCAAAACCTCATTATTGTTACTAGTTTATAATTATCGTATTCCCCTGACAAAAACATGCAGCACACAATAAGAAAGGCAATCCATTAAAAATGTTGACATTCATGTTCAACAGTTTTCTTTCTTTTTTTTTTTTTTTATTAACTATTAGGCTTTTTATCTTGGCTACTAAAATCATTTCTGGAACACACTTTGTTCCATATCTCCCACACTGTACTCCTCCTGCAATAACATTACAATTAATTGTCTGTATAGTTACTAACAACAGTACTATCTTGCATAGCATACCCTACAGATTAGGCAATATCATAAAAGTATGTGCAATTATATGAAATATCACTGTAAGGCACAGTTTTTCTCCCAGTGCCAAGCTCCATGCCTTTAGTGTTCACTGAACCACTAAGGTTCAGAACCTGTGCTCTACTTGGAAAATGGGGATCAAGTCTCATATTTGAGACGTGCATACAGGATACTGGATATCTTTCATCTTTTCACCTGCAAAAGCAAGATGAGTCAAGAAGTTTTTATCATCTGTACTTTGGTTGTACTTACTTAGGCCATGCAACTGACAATAGAGCTGCTGAAGTCATGGAGCAGAGGTGATATTTATTTCCCAGAACTTGGAAAACTAATAAACATTGCAAACAACTCCCTCTGGCTGCTTCTAAAACCACGAAAGTTTCAAACACGCTGCTGCAAAGCAAAAACAAAGCTTTAGAACTTCAGGCGTTCACTCTTCAAAGTGATTTGGTCTGCTCTGACGGCAGTCCCACAGAACACACAGAGGCCTTCTGGCAGCATGCAGGATGCAGCAGGAGCCACAGCAAATGGCACACCTCTGAGATTGAGCACGGTGTGGCTGTGCAGGGTGCTGGGAAGACATTTCAGTGAAGCCTGTAATGGATGAGCAGCAACACCCTGCTATCTCATCATCAAACCCATCCTCTGCTCTTCTTACTTTGTACCTGGACCAAGCCTTATCTATGCTATAAGACAAGAATACATTCATTCATTATTTTTTGGGCCTCTGTCTGCTGTATCTGTACAAACAGATGGTTGGACATTACCTAAAGAGACAAGTAATCTAAAGCAGAAAAGGATAAAGCAGAAAAAAAAACAAAACAAAACAAAAAAAAAAAAAACAGAACAATGCAGAACAAACTTAACAAAGCCAACGGACGGCTGCAGAGACAACTAATGGCATTTCATTCCAACACCAAGTTTGATTCTTGTAAGGATCTGATTGAGCTGTTGATATGTGACCCACTTGCACTCAGAAACTGCACATACAGACACACAGACACCTCTTTCAGCCAATTCTCCAAAGCTATTGCCACTCCAAAGGAATGATCAGAGTGCAGGGACACCCCAGCCACAGAGCAAAGGGTACCAGGAAGGATGGCTCTTGCTCTGTCTCAAGTTATTCCTGAATAAGTGTTTGTAGACATTCTGGTATTGGAGAGAACCCTCAGAGTAAAGAAGACTTCGTTTCTATTTTGCATCACAAAAATGTTGGTAAAAACTGAAAAAAAATAAATACAAAGATGTTGCATAAAATTTGTGCAGGAGATATTTCACTTTAAACATAAAACAACTGAGATACCTAAAGTTTTCAGTAGAGGAAAAAAAAAATAAACAACAAAAAACAAACCTTGCCATTGAAAATGCTTTGCGTTCACCTTTCGAAAGGTTAACTTGTCAGAAAGATCAGAACTTTTCAGGTTGGATTTTCAGAGAACTGAAGTCAGCATATCTGCTGACTTCACAGATCTGCTCTTGCTAGCAGCAGCCCCATGCCCACAGCGTGGGAGAAACTGAAAGCTGGTTTTTCTCAATGGAAGACATCGATGTATCAAGACAGTGCTTGGGCAAAAATGTGTATCTTTAAATTCGGCTTCCTTGGTTATGGGATGTGTGTCCATATCTAAGTGTACATGAGAAATACAGAGAGAATAAAG
>JAOWBP010004220.1:16362065-16381750 GCA_028571105.1 Tragopan temminckii | reverse complement strand
TCTTTAAATTCGGCTTCCTTGGTTATGGGATGTGTGTCCATATCTAAGTGTACATGAGAAATACAGAGAGAATAAAGGGTGGCTGTCAGAAAAGCTATAGGATCAAGATTAGATTTGACATTGTACGCTGACCAAGTGAGGAAAACAATGTGCATGGTTCAGGCAGGAGCTCAGCTCCAGGAGGAAGGAACAGCTCTGCAGCTGCTGTAGCAGGGTCTTCAAAAGAGCTCAATCTAAACACACTCAGTCTTCTGCCTTCTGAGATACGAACACTTCTTTTGATTCTAAGGAGCATAGATGGTTTAAAAACAACAAAATCCACCAGGAATGTCCCATTCTTCAGCTGGGCTCAGGGAAAAAACAGAATCCATTTCAGTTATGTATCCTTTCCCAGGCCTGTCTGTCTGTCTTTTCCCCTAACACCTTCACTGACTGCATGCTGCTACTGAAGTATACGTGTTGGGGCTGAAATATTAAGCAATATTATAAAAGATTTCCACGGTTTCCTTAAGAGGATATTCTGAATACATATGGAATGAATTGCAGTTTGCTTTAGGGAGAGAAAAAGTCAAAACAAGTACAACTCCCTAATGCTGTAACAGTCACTTCCAAAGGATGGCATTTCCCACATCATCTTATCTGAAATACTTAAGTGTTCAGAACAAGAAGCAAATTTGCCATGATGCCACTAGACAGCAACTGCTGTGAAACACAGGCTTGAATTGAAGCCACTAACATGAAGGCAGCACAGCAGTAAGAATCCTTTTTTGTCTCATGGCACATCTGCCTCATGGGGTTGGGAGCATGCTGTGTCCTCCTCCATTGCTGTAGGTGCACAAGTCTTCCTCCAGCTGTACAGCAGCAATGGGGCAAAATGGATTTCAGGCTGGATTCTCTGCCACACACTCCTGGTGTCTCTGCATGTATCTAAGCACGTGTCCACACACACACTTACATGTTTCTTCTGCCAAGACACATAGCTCGGCAGGCATCTTGTGTTTCTTCTCACATCTGGGGGAATATTGGTCATGGTTCATTCATATCTAACATACAGTAATGCTGTAATAGAGATGTTATAATCTAGTAGAGGGCCAAAGCCAAAGTGCCTGTTTTTTCTTAGGCATGTAAATATCCCTTGGGAATAAAAATAAGAACACTGGAGTTGGAGGGTGGGGAAGTCTGCATGGTTCTCCTGCTCTTCCTGCTGAATAAAATCACTGTTTCTGTTTGAACGCTCCAAATAACGGAGGCAAAACCGGAATGAGAGAACAGACAGCCGTGGTGCAGAGCTGTGAGAGAAAAATCTGAGCTCCTGGAAAAACAGATGGTTTCCTAAAAACACTTCTTTTGTTTAGCTTTCAGATTTTGCTTTCAAAAGATGGCGATATTTATCAAACACCTTGATTGCTACATTGGCAAGCTTCCGTTACCCCCCTTAAGTGGATGAAAGCATTATGCTTCTGCTTCTGCGTGCTTGCTTATTCATAACACATACTGTAGCAACTCGAGGCACAAAATAATTGCAGCAAAACGTACAATATAACTTAAGGTACATCAAAGCATGTAACATTAAAAGAAAATACTGTTGTGGCCAGAGCATGGCAATCAGTCAATAAAAGGAGCCAGTTCTGCCACACGAGAAGCAGAATAACCTGGGCATGTTATTCCACTGCAGAACCTGGAATTTCAGCTGGAACGATGAGGTTGTAGGATAAAGAGTAGACAGGGTATTTCTATTGCACAGAAAATGAGTTGTTCCAAAATGAAATTAAGTTCACAATTTCAAAATGCTAGATGTGGTTAATGTAATATTTCTCAGATCCAATTTAGGATGCATAAGTTCAAGCAGTGCGCCCTGTAGCTTCAGTTTAGACATAAATCAGACTGCAGTCATTATTTCCTGTCCAATAAGGTGGATCAAATCATGCCAGAATAATAAACTGTTTAATGAAAAAGGATGCAGAGTCAGACAATGATCCATATTTAGCACTGATGAACAAGAGGATGATACCAGTGGAGCATGAATTAACACCTGAGGCATTTACTTAACAGAAAATTGAAAATTAGAATCCTTGTTTTGCGAAAGTGAAAACAGAAATATAAAGAAGGAGATGTGGGTTAAGAAACAAGAAGCCCCTACATGGTCGAAATAGTCTGAGCAAAATCCTCTATAAAGCAGTTTATTAAAATAATACTGGACATTTTCTTAACTGTTGAACAACACGGAAGACCTTCATAGCCCTTCTGGGGTTTCTTTTTGCTCAGGATTAGAACACAGTTTAGGGTCGCTTTGCAGCTGCTATGCAAAAATCTTCCACTTATTTCAAAGGACCTTCCTTTCCCTGGGATGGATGCTTCGGTCAGAGATCTGTTTGCAGTACGTAATCTGTATGTAATTCTTCTGCATCTAGCCATCTTTAAATAACATTCTTTCCCAATTTTCTCCCAACAACCACTCTCAACACCTGTCCTCTCTATCAGCCATTTCTGAGTTAGTACAAATGTAATGACACTTGTGACAATTACATTCTCTGCTATTTAGTTGCTAACTTTCTCTTTATAAGGCAATAATTCTCATTAAGTGCTCCTTGAGCAATCAATTGATTCATTAACTTGTAATAAATGCTTTAAAAATGCAAATTAAAGACCAACCTGCAACACCTATTTAAAACACTACCAATATTTTACAGGTACCAGTGTACACAGTTTGCATTGCTGTGCTACACAAGGGCCCAAGAAATGACCCTTCCATAGAACACTTCCTATAAAACAGCCTTAGCTCATCCAAGAACCTGTCTCAGACAAGACATTTTCTGGCCATAAAGATAAATGCCATGGGGAGGCATAGTTGTATCGCATTATATGGGATGTACAAAATTAGAGATCAGGTACTGCATGTTAATTCAGTGTATGGATTTGCCATATAAGCACGAGGAGTACATCCTAAACACATTGACACTGTCAGGATATTGATCACTAAATACAATTTGAAGTCATAAAAAAAAAAATTAGAAAGAAAAGAGAAAGGTCTCAGTATAGCAAATGGAAAGGGATAAGCTGAAGGGAGATCCTAACTGCAGCTGCACTGGTCACCAATTGGCACTCTCTATGTTTCAAATACAGGCTGTAACAGCAGGGTCCTGATAAAACTGGCCCAGATCTGAAATCTGCAGGTCTTTCATAGGATTTCCCACCTCCTATGAACAGAAATGTATGAAAAGATCAGACTTCTGCGCATTACTCTTTGCAGTTCAGTGACCATGGAACTGCAAGAGCATGAGGCCAACTAACTGTAAGCATTGCAGCTCAGCTGCATCCCACC
Source organism: Tragopan temminckii (assembly GCA_028571105.1). Lineage (NCBI taxonomy): Eukaryota > Metazoa > Chordata > Aves > Galliformes > Phasianidae > Tragopan > Tragopan temminckii. Next base: position 16,378,428 of record JAOWBP010004220.1, on the reverse strand, counting down.
ACAGAGGATCCACACATCTCCCAGCCCAAGATGAGCAGTTATCACAGGGTAATCACTGATTGTAACCATTTAAATCCAAGAAAGTCTTGAATCAGAACTGCTGAAATGAGTCATATAAGATTTATATGAATAATTTCTTCTCCACTAGTGATCTCATAAATTTTTTTGACAATAATGTTTTCATGCTACTTTGCTAGTGCTTAGACTTCCAAATACTTCACACCGAGTAAATTATTTACAATTTTTCAGCAGCTAGTGAATAATTTCTTTCTGAGCAGCTTGCATGAATTGGCCTGCTCTGTTCTGAGCAAAGGTTCTCCATTGCCCACACCCAAAAATACTTCTTTAGCCATTTCAGAGAAAGTGACTTGGGGAATGACACTGCCTCAACACAGTTCATACAGATAATTATCTTCCTGTGATTTTATCAGTCATTTTTATAAAACTGGTTACTGACTGGTTTGTCTGACATTGCCAAAACCGAAATCAACTGTTGATTCAGAAAAAGGCCATTAAAAATAAAATAAATGAGCATCTGATGTGTCACTCCCTGAATGAATCACTGTCTTTATCAGCCACATCTCTGCATAATTCTTTGACTTTTAAGACAAAAGCAGTCAAATGGGTGAGTGGGAAAGTTGAACTTCTTTCATCAGTTTCAAATAAAAAAAATAGAAACATCTATAGAGGAATTCTACAGCCCACTGGTTGACCTGGGCATGTCGTGCAGGAAATCATTTATTAAGTAAAAATAACAATAAAAAAAAAAGATTCATGGGACTTCCTAATAAATTTGCTCAGCAGCTCAGAAGCAGTGGCGAGACATTGATCTGTAACACTGATGCAGATAAATGCTGACAGACTCCTGGTTCATGAGTTACTGAAATGCACTGGGACAGTTGTAGCACATCCAGAGCATTGGGAATTGAACCTGGAAGCCGTACTTTTACACCCAGACCATGCTAGTGTGGAAGAAAGATCTGCCCATTCAGAACATAACCAAGTGAATTCTGTATTCATCTTTAGCACAGCATCACTTTGTCAGTTTAATACATAAGAAATGAATAAACTGAATAATACAGTATATCATCTCTATTTTTCTCAACTTGAGTTATTTTGCTAACATCATATAATCAGCTTCTAGTAAAAAGATCAAAGAAACCATATTCCATCCTGGCCAAATTATCCAAAATAAAAGAATCCCAGAAGGAGGCGCAGATTCCAAGATCTGCAAATGCATTTTGATATAAGATTGCCCTTACCAGCAAATTATTTTGCTTAGTTTTCCTGGAGTAAATTTCATTGCAAAAGCCAGTAGATGTGTTTGCCATTATTTCTATAAAGCAATCAATTTCACTTGCCAGGAAAAAAAAAAATGACTGTTGCTCTCTGCAGCAGGACTAAAGAGGGAGCTATTGACTAAGAATGGCGTGAATATGTCAGCGTGGATAAAGATATTCTCAGTGCTGAGGAGAAGCCCTTTTTATCTGCTGACACTGTCTGTGGTAATATTGATATGTGATAAAATACGTAATGATCATATGGTGTTGCATCCAGGAGTTGCATTTCTTAAGTCAGATGCCTTGTAAATATTGTCAGTAAAACCATCTTCAAATAAGTCAAAATATGTTTTGGGATTGGTTTGAGCTATTCAGTCCCGTTTAGCACAGATGTTGGTGAACTTAATTTGTGCAAATGCTTAAGTAAAATAAAGGTGTTAAACTGAAGGCACACTGAAAGCATGTGCATTGAGAAGGCAGAATTCCCCTCAGTGTTTGCTAAGTAACAACGAATTCTGTACCTGTTGTGTGCTGCTGTACAGGATTGGAATGCAGTGTGGGAAGATGTGGTTGGTGTCATTTTGGTGACTCATCAGTATCTGTAGCATCTGTGAAGTGTTTTCATTATGGCTCATCATCAGCCAAGGGTTATTTGGGAGAGAATTTCAGGTGCTGCAGAGTGACAGGATGAGGTACAGCAGGCAGACCTGAACTGCTGCTGTCCTTGCACAGAGTCTGACCTGCGACAGTTCTCTCTCTTCTATATGCCTTATCCCAGGCAAAACTAACTCTCTATTCACATCCATACAACCAGACATTTTTCTTCTGGGATTTTGTGATTGTTTGAATAAAATCTTCCAAGACAGCTGTGGGTATATTCCTTCCCTTCTTACAGAATTATGTCCTAAAACAAGAAAAGACTGTGCATACACTATGCACAAGCACTAGGTAGAGTTTGGATGAATACCTTCACAATGGAAAACAACAGTCTTTGTGCCCTTTGATTAAAGCATAAGAAATGATGACACGAGTGTTCCATGGGACTGCACTTTGTCAATGGCCAGTGACGAAGCATTTCTAATTGTTTATAGAAATAAGTGAAGACTGGGCAAATTTCAATGAGGCTTCTTCCCCATCAAACCCTGAAACAGGATTTTTCCACATCTGGGTAGGTTTATGAATTTTAATAGAAATTTTGCAATCCAATTCCTTTCTATTGACAGTGATGAAGCTACATTTATTGTGCTGAATATATTGCATTTGTAAGTGTTGCATTTATCTCAGAACTAGCAAAAGGATCAAAAAAAATTCATAGCTAAATATGTTTTGCTCAGTACAGTGGCCCTTCCTGGAATAACACACTGCATTGCTGGATTAAGACATGAAAGTCTCCCAAAGTGTTGTCTGACCGCCAGAGGGAGGTCACATTGCTCCACAAACAGACCGACACCGCCGAGAGTGATTGGGGAAAGCTAATTAAAATGAAAAACTAATTAGGAAATAAATAATTATAAAAGTTTCTGAGCAAAGAGCTCCCCCATATCTATTAAATTTCATGAGGAATTAAACAAACAAACAAAAAAAAAAAACCCACAACACATAAAAGCAATTACATTTCCAATTTTGAAGCTGTGATAATGAAGTTCCTGACCATTTCATAGCAGCATTTCTTTCTTTATGTAATATGTATCTACTTGAAATTTGTTGCAAGTTTACATTGTGGTCTGATCCTATCTACTACTTCACATTTTCAGTCTTCAGCTTTATATGCTGATATAAACATACCAGTTTCAATACTTCAGAACTTCAACTTTTCCTCTTCTGAGCTTCAGGACTCATCCTTGGGGGTTGGTCCCTGACAGCCTTTAATGCACTTTATTTATGTGGCAGTCCCAGCAGACACAAAAGCGTACTCTTTGAACACAGAGTTCATGTATTTCACAAGACTGAAGACCAAACACTGGAGAGTAGGAGCAGGGGACAAGAAAAAGCAGAGAGCTGTGTTGGAGAACAGTGGGTAGGAGTTAATTCCTATTTGCAGCAATAACTAAACCTATTTTCTTTGGGCGGGTGCTCGAGTGGTATGTTCTCATATATATAAAAGGCAGGGTACAGAAGAATATGGAAATAGATTTCTGTTAGAATATTATGCCTTAAAGAATAAGTAACCCCTATGATCCAAACTAAAAACCAATTAAAATCTTTATACCACAGTACACTATCATGTATTATGTATATGCCGTACATTTAGCTGAAAAGCTATTTCAGAAGTGGTTTTAAAAGTTTAAGAATATCACCAGTACGAACAACTCAATATACGCAGCTTTATGGGCATATTAATAAAAGATAATTCCTTTATACATAGAGAGATCAAGCCTTCCGAAAATTTATATTAAAGAAACTAGAATTAAGATATGGGAATTTTGTGTAGTATCTCACGGGGAAAAGTTTTCTGATTTAATATCTCCTTTTTTAATTTCATGTCTGTTTTTGAACTCCAAGTGCCAATGGTCTTTAGAATACCAAATAAATATTCGCCAACTCCTAAAACATACAAATAGGAAAATAATTTCATCTTCTAATGCTATCTGCAGCTTGTTATTCAGTGTTACATGGACAAAACAATAACAAGAGAAAATCTAGAAGTAAGTTATTTGTTATAACAAGAAGATAGATGCATTCCTACAGCCACAGAAGGTAGAACAGACACAATACTATAGAGGAAATAGAGAATAAAATAGAATTTAAGATGCTACCTGCAATTAGAATATCTATTTCAATATCTACAGTCCTCTATCTCCCCCCCAAAATAGTACAAAGAAAAGGCAATTAATAGGCATTTCTTTTAAGTACACTCAAAATACTTTTTATGTATAGGTTCCAGTGACATTTTCTTTTAAATCCACTGATCATCCTTTGCAGTGGTTATCATTTCCATAATAATTTTAGAATCAAACAAGAATTGGGATAAATTGATGAAAGCTCATTTCTTCTGTTCTGTTATACTTGTTTCTTGACATGGATTGAAGAGAAACTTTATGGTTTTCCTTTATCATTACAGGTTGATTTCTGGGGTTTTTCTTTGGCTTTGTTTTGTGACTGCTTTACAGACCATCTCTGACTTCTGGCCAACTCTCAGTTCCACAGATACTGATGCAGAATGTGTTTTCTCAATTTCTCAGTATTCTCACCAAGCATGAAATCCATAGAGCAATTTTCAAGCCTTCAAAAGAAAATGTTTCTATGTCTCGAGTTTAACCTCTGAACAAGGCAAATGTTTTAAAGCACTACAGTATGGTTTGTATCCTTGCTCCTGTCCCTACAGTGTGGCTAGTGGAGACAGAGGGGCACAGAATAACTCACAGTCACAGGGACTGCCTCCTTTGGACCCATGACCCAAAGGGTTCCATCTTTTTTTTGAGTTCACCCTTCCAGTCACATCAGTGCACCAGTGTTAAACTTGGAATGTAACTCGCAGTCCCAGTACTGTCAGCTCTCAGAGCTGGGGGCTGTGCAATTTCAAATTGTCGATTTGACAGTGAAAGAAGGAACAATTCTAAGCCTTCAAAAGTAATAAATTATAGCTGGCTGAAACTTTCCAGTTATTGGAAGTGATAGTTGAGATGACTGAGTCAATGGTTGAGCTGTCAGTTCTTTGAATGCCACTTCAAACTCAGAGCAGATATCCATTACACATCAGAAAATTATTTATCTTTATACTGTAACACTTTTAAATGCCTGTATCAAACATTGGTGTGAATTTGCCACATAAATGAAAACTTCAGAAAAACATAAATTCTTTTAATCCCAAAGTCTATACTCCTACCAACAATGTTCAAGATCTCTCTCTCATAAGGAATGTCTGGCAAATTATTAGTTTCAGCCCTAAATGGCTTTTAGCTTTCTAATAGCAGCCATTCTTTCAAATCTTAATCAAAATATTTTGCTAGCCTACCCAAATACATGAAGAAACAATTAGTGCAGGGATAGGTCAAATTCATGCCTCGTGGTTTGAAACTTAGATCATAATATTGATCAATGGGATGGTAACATATTGTTACTGTATTTCATGACACAGGTGCCAACCACATGAAAAAAAAAATCAATGTGAGCAATGATTCATTTTTCAATCTCCAGTTTGATTCAGAGATCACTGATTAGTTCTTTTACAACGAGGTGCTACGAATCAAAGCTAAGACAATGATTCTGACAGGTTTACCAGGCTTCAAGAAAGCTTATACCACATGGGATTAGTGCTCTGTAAAAAGCTCACCTTTCTTTCACTTCTCTAGTAAAGGTAGATATATTCTCCAGGAATATTTGAATTATCTCTGTTTCTACACTTGTTATGCCTCATTGCAATGCTGACATATTTTGAAGACTTTATGGAGGAGAAGGGAGGCTGAGCTTTACAATGCTACAAAACCCTGTTTGCAGCCTCTGTTGTTCTGAGGGCCAGCATAAAGCCTCAAGAACTCTTCATCCGTCTAGGCCACTAAAACACAGGTGCTATGTGCAGAAGAGTTCTTGGTAAATGAATAAATGGCAGCTTTAATTACGGAGTCACATGGAAAGCATGTCAAGATTTTTAAAATGTTGTAATGAGATGGAATGCAAAAGCAGAATCATGTGTAGATGTTAAGTTATTTGCACCATGAGCATTTTGATAAGCTGATTATGATAGATAGATATGTGCAAATAAACTGCTAAGCTGGATGTTGCACTGCTGGCTTTTCCCATTCACATTCAAAGCTTGATAACTCCTCTCACACACACACACACAAATAAATCTGAAGATTAGAAATAAAAAAACAGGTAGATGTAAAGAACATCCATTGAATATAGACAACACTTTGGTTGGTGGGCATCCACTGGGCCTTCCCATACAGCAATAAACACTACAGAAAGACTTCTTGGTCATTCTCTGCAGAGCACACTAAGAAACTTAGGCAAAAAAAGTTGTACTGCTGCAACTGCCCTTAGGTGCCAATATTAGTGCCAGCATTTGTGAATATTAGATAGAAAAAACCTTCTCAGCATCTTGAGAAGTATTTCTTCAACTGCAATGATAAAAAGATATAACATTAAATATTGAAGTTATAAAATATCAAAATAATTTCCACTTCATGGAATATTAATAACATTTCATTTAATTAATAGATGTAGGGATGAATGCAGCGAGATTTCCACATGAAAGACCTGCCATTAGATTTGATCACGGCCAGGAGTGGGAACACAAGTCACTTGTGTGAGGAAGGGCACACAGTGCCACCCAAGCTTTGCACTGCCACGGTGTTCTATCCTGCTGAGATAATGACCTGTTGAGATAAGGACCTGTTACTTGATTTGGGACGACCAGATGATACTTGAAGCAACCTGTATCATTTGCACATACTGGCAGCATGTTGTCTCAATGCTCCCTGGGCTCCAGCAGCTCGGGGGCATGTCCCCTGCCCTGGGGAGCTGTTCCATGCTCACCACCCTCTGGGCAGACCCTTTCCCTATCCCCCCCAACCCTCCCCTGATGCAGCTCCATGCTGCTCCCTCAGGTCCCATCACTGCCCCTCTGCTCCCCTCATGAAATCTCAAAGCCATCACACAAGTGGCAGTGCAATTCAAAACAGAGCCCAGAGGAACAGACAGGCTAGAATACAGTTCCACATTTCCTCATTCCATGGGGACTGCACAGCATGGCCTTGAACACCTGGATTGAGAAACACAAACTTCCTGTACAGTTAACAGGAATTTATCATGGGGATGCTTTATGAAATTTCAATTCACTGGGATGAAAACAGCAAAAAATAACTGATGAATCGCATGTCTTCCAAATATAAAGACTGCTAAAATGTCTTATCTTGCAGTACAAATGTAGACATCTGGTCATCAGATGTTCGTATTCATATTTTTGCTGATAAATACGTGTTGAGTGGGTGGCAGTTACCAGCTGTTTGTTTTTTTTATACAGAATTGTTGGACAAATTGTCTGTAAACAGGTGATAGAGCATCATCTCAAGACTAACAACGGCATTTTTTCCCCCCAGAGAAACAGTGTTTTAGCAAAAATGCATTTTCAGCTCCATAAACCTGCATATTTATGGGTTGAATTTTCCTAGGTACAGTATCTGCTGAGAAACAAGGCAAAATAAAAAGAAATTATTTTTTTAATTTAGATATAGTAAGAATGAATCATTTCAACTTATTTTTGAAAAGGTGTTACATTTGAATATTTTATGTTATATATTTTGTATGTTAAAGCAAATAGAAATATGTAGGACTACATTTTAAAAAAATAAACTGAATTCTTCAGGCTCAAATTTCTAATATTCTTAGGAGAGAAAAGAGAGCTGATTTGCTTTTTGAAGAGGGAAGTGAGGCCAGTAGAGCTCAGCGAACCATGTAGGGCAGGATAATATTCAAGTACCCTTTGGATACCAAACATCACATCAGTGAATAGATTACGCCTTCTCCCCACAGAAGGGAGCAGTTGGCTAAATACACTGCCACACCACCATAAAAATCCTTAATTACTATTTCCAGAAGTTTATTAGGGTTGACTAGGTCTGGCACAAAGTTTTCCATCAAGCACAGAAGGACTAGGAGGAAAATCTAGGGAGAGCCCTGTGCGCCAAGTTCTAGCCTGGAGCAGATTGTAATAGCAACGTGGAGATAACTCACAAATAAATCTATTAAAGGCAAAATTTATATCAGAAACACTGACAAGCTCATCAGCTCTAACTGTGGTAGTGGTCACAGCTGTTATGAAGTGATGGTGTTAATTTAGAAAGAGGATATTGCCTCAAATCTGAAGTGATGAGTGGTGTCTGTAAGGCAGCATCACTTTGCTGTCAGTGCTGGCCATGCATACAGCTGTGGGTAAGCACATTTCTAGCCTGTTCTATTGGTGTAAGATATGAATTCAATTAATCAAAGGCAATAAAATAAGAATAGGGCTATTCCACTGTACAGAATGACAGCTGCAGTTAATGCTTGCATATTAAGTGCTGTATCTGAGCGCTTCAGATCTCCACTATTTTAATATCCATTAGACAGAAAGCTGGCATTTGGCCCTACTCACTCTTCCTCTCCAGAGTGAGCTCCTTACAGTGAGCATGCAGCCTATCCCATCTGTCCTTCCTCCACACCTCTTTCCTCACTCTGAACCCACACCTTGCTCCCTTCACAAGCAACTCAGGGCAGGGCTGGCAGAACCAGGTCCTCTCCTTCCATCCCTGGCAATAAGCATCAATCCTCAGCACCAGGCTGGGCTCCCTGCATATGTAGTCCTATCAGACTGCTGAACCCTCTGCTGCTGGGCACTCACATGCAGGCTGGGAGCAGAGCTGGATACCAGCAGTCTGCAGTGCAGTCTCCTGGTCAATAACTTCTTGAACTCAGAAAGATACCTTTGATTTTATTTGCAGATACGTGGGAAAAAAAGCCCAAATACTGAAACAACCCAAATGCTCGTTTTGTACTCTGAATTTAGCTGAAATAAAGCTCAGAATCTTCTGGGCTGACCCAGAAAATAACTATTCAACCATTAAGTATTCCACATAAATGGAAATATTTACTAGGCCAGCTATATGTAATTACCCTAGGCTAGACCATTGACAGAACACACTGGGGCTATATTTTATTTCCACCCAGCTTGGCTACTCAACTAATTTCTGGAAATCATTTCTTCAGCCTGATAACTTTCCACACAAGTCTAAGTCCTCTCAAGCCTCAGGACTGCTGTCATTAGTGGAGAATACTGAAACTAAACTTTCGCCTCAGTTGGCAACTACTAAACTCTACAGATCAAACTCTGATTTTCAGATTATTCTTTGATATAACTGACTCTCAGCAGAAAAGGGACATGCAGGACTACGAAGGTCCATGTGTTCCTTTTGGGCGGGATTTAAACAGAGTTTAAAATTAGCTTGAAAATATCCATGTCATTATCTATCCTCATTAAGGTTTGTTTGAAAAGTTCTCACTCAACCATTTATACAGCATCTTTTTTTCATTAATATGCATATATTTCCTTTCATCCATTTAAGAATGTGATAAACAAGCCAGGCTTCTCACTGATGAAGAACTGAACACTGGTTTGAAACACCACTTATTTGAAATTCATAAATCACTCCCAGTGTAACTCATTCTGTGCTTTCCATCCCTCACCCCACCTCTGCTGTCACTCAGAAAGCAGCAGCCAGCCAGCAGCTCACTGTGTGGCACCCCGTGCTCACTCATGTATTGGTCCACAGGAGTTCTGAGAGTTCACTTTCATCAAAATAGCTTCTCTCTTAATAAGGTCTACCAGGATAGTAAACATGAAGATCAGTATTTCTATTCATTACAACTGTTAATTCTGCTTTTAATAATTGACAAATTGAGCACTAATATACTCTGAGAGTATGTAACAGTCTTATTTCTTATGTCTGCTACAACTGTTTAAAAGAATAACAGATCTTCAAGATTATGTTCACGTATAAAGTAGAGCAGAAACAAGACAAGGAGCTGTGCATTACTCTATCGCCAAAGCAGCTAAGCCAGTGAAACCTGACTGATCTAGTGGCCTTCTATGATGGTGTGATTGCATCAGTCATCAAGGGAAGACTGAACCGATGTCACCTACTTGGACTTCCATAAATCAGGGAGCCACGCCTGCCCGCAGAAGGGGAATTTGGAACTAAACGGTCTTTAAGATCCCTTCCAACCCAAGCCTTTCTATGATCTGAAAAATCTTACATGTGGCTATGGCTCCACAGTCTCTTGGTGTTTGTGCCAGATAAAGGTAGATTTTCTTGATTCCTGAAATGTGCTTTCATGCAGGCAGTACAAGAGGTGTTCAGCTTCTACTGACACTCCTAATTAAAATGAGTGGTACACTTCCATGAAAGCACAATTAAAGCCAACTACTGTTTTTGGTTCGTTTTCAGTATGTCAAGTAGTAGTATACTGCAGCTATGGAGAGACCCTGCTACTCATAACCTCTGATGCAGAACTAATAATTTCACCCACATGCAAAGTCACGGCTTGGCTGGGAGTAAAAATGCTCAAAAAACAGATTTCATATTAGGCATCTAAAACAAAAACAGCTGCAACTGATCCAAACAAAATCCTTTCAAGATCTTTATATGTGCACACTACAGCTTTTAACTACTTTCAACATGTACTTTGATGGAAAAGCTTTCAGACTCATTTCCATAGCAGAATTGGAATTACGGTAGCAATCAAAGCTGAATTACAATAAATCTGTCATTTGCAGATAGAAAAACAAAATGACATATTTGGCCTCTTCATTTATATTTTTCTGTACTAATTTCTTCCCTAATCCTCTCATCATTTCAATAAAGGGAAGAATTAATTTATTTCACATTAATATAAAGCAGATTGGCTCAGTCATTCGTGGCTTGTGAAGGGGACCTCAGTTGTGTGTTTCCACAGGTCCCAGCAAAGGGTTTTCTGAGACACATATGCTTCTGCCACAAAATGGGCATATTTTCAAGTTTCCAGTTATGTAGAAAAGGTAATTCAATTTCTCTTTCTTTTTTATTTCACTCTTCCTCTCCCTCAAGAAGGATACCAGAGAGAATACTGATTAATCTGAGAAACAGACTGATCCTTTGGAGAGAAATGCTTACAGGGCATTTTAAAGACAGTTTTGGTCAGGTACCTTATATACCTTCTTCACTGTTCACCCACACTGAACCACAGTACCCAGCACACACTGCTTTGTTGCTAAGGTTATTAAGTCCATTGGCTCCAATGAGAGCTAAGAAATGTGGCAAGGCCATGAAGTAGCACTGGAACATATGCCTGCAAACTAATTTCTCCTGAAGCGCCACAGAGCACCTTGGATCAATTTTAAGGAAATCATAAATATTCCATGCACTTTTCTTCAATAAACCTCTCTACCAGCTATTATATAACCGAAGAAGCATATGGAATTACATGACTTTCAGCATTAACTGTAATATTACTTAAGAGACTTCTTAATTTTTAAGGATGTAAGGACACATTCTGAATAACAACAAATGTTGGCTCAGAAGCTGGCCATTTGATTTCAACTGACCAACAAGGGGGGAAATATGTCCCTTTGATGGCTGTGACAGGACAGCAGCAATTTCCAAGAGCAAACAGGTCCCAGCTATAGCAACAGCACTGACAGTCACTGAACAGAGCAACAAGATCGATTTAGCTTTATCTAAATTCAGTCTCTCTGCATTTTAGATTATTTCTGCAGAACTAGAACAAGGGAAAATATTCAGCAAGACAAATTAAACAATTAGAATTCCCATACAGTGTCATCATGATTTTTTTTTTTTTTTACAGCATTCACTAGCTTCCTGAAAATCACAAACAAAAATACAACAAAAACCCCACTACTCTACCATCACCAAAGTCCAACTTCAGTGATGTACAGCTCAGATGCTACTTTTCTTGCCTCCTGTGTCTGGTAACCCAGAGCCCAGCCTGGGGACTGACAGCCCAGCCTGACCTTGCCCTTGATTTGCCGGGTGATCACTGAACTGTCTGACACTCATCATCATCACTGGGCCTGATTTAATCACTGTGGGCCTGTCTCGGGGTCAGGACCTTTTGTTGCCCCTGCTGGCACCACCTGCACTGCCCCACATGGAGCCATGCCTGGCAATGGGTTCCTGCTGCTGAGAGCACACTGCCTGCCTGCTCCCTGACACCCCAGTTATAAATTTTCATAAGAGCAAACACTATCCTTGGAAGAGCTGTACAAAAAAATACATGTCTAGGTGCACATCTCCTTCTCAACCTCTCCAACCTCTGTGGCAGTGTAATATATGGTCCTTACTGACTCTGTTGCTGTATCATCACGGACAAATAAATGAAAACACTGCTAGTCTTGTGTCAATGTTTCCTAATGAGAGCTTTGTTTGAGTTTCCCTTTTCAAATATGTGCAGAATAATGGATAGATCACAGTGAAATACGTCCCTCGTATTCTTTGATGGAAATCATAAACTCTGACTACGGAGCTCCAATGATTTAGAGCACTTCCAAAGTGCAGAGTAAAATTGTAAAATTCATTCTTTGCACTGCTGCACCTCTCATTTGTGTGATTTTTTTTTTTTTAAATGCAATATATAGATTCATACACATTTTATATAAATGAAATATATATACAAGCTTTTCACCTGGCCATGCAATTATGCAAAAGAAAATGTGAATATTTTATCTATGGCACTCATACTAGCTTAACGAAATCTCTATTCCCTTAAGTAGGAGAATTAATATTTCTGGATCTGAAGAGCACTGGTTTAAGTCTTTAAAAGGATTTATTTCTTGCAACATAATGAAAGCGTGTTCATCTAAACTAATCATAGACAAAAGCTAAGCTTCATGAACAGAGTTTACATTTTTTGGCAAACATCTAATGAACCCACATAAATTTGTTCTTCCAAGTTGCTGGGAAGGATCACTTTGTGAATTGCCATTGAGTAGTCAGAGAAAACTGCAGCAAGGTTACTCATTATTCCAACTGGACATTCAAGATCAAGATGCAGTCAAAAGAGTTATTATTAACGGAAAGCATAGAAGTCTTTTAATAATGTCAACCTACTTAAATTTTGCAAGTTCACATTTATATAAAAATTAGTCCTCTGGTAGACTTTGCTATTTAATTTATCTCGTGAAACAAGTAGGACAGGTGTATGCATCAGAAGTCTGTAAAAGCATATCAGTAAAAATCAAAATGTTCGTTTATCTTGCTCTACCAAGTACATTCAATGGAATTTATAGTCAGATTAGGGCATATCTTCTAAATCTTATTTATTTTTAACTCCGATTTCACAGAAGATTCAAGAGGAAGGGAGCTGAAGAATTAGGAGTGTCAGATGGAAAAGGCAAAAGAGAATAAGGAATGTAGAGGGGGAAGCCATAACTGAAGTAAATGAAAACATATGTATACACCTCACCAAATTCTATGGCAACCAGGGTAGTTTTCTGATTTCAGTAAGCTTTGAGCAGGCTTTTAACAAAAACTCATTTGCAGTTGTCATCAGAACTGAGAAGACTTTTGTTCATATTTTACTAGCTAAGACAAAAGTCAATTATTTAGAAACATTGCACGGATTTCCCCAAGATGTGACTTTATACATGATCTGGATCAGAAACAGTGATGCTGAGAGATTATTTTACATAAATACAGATAACATTAACAGATTGTTTTTCAGACTATTCAGGCAATATCAAAGTCCAGGTATACAACAAAGTGGGTGTGTATGCAATATCATGCTTGACTTCTAAACACACCATTTTATGCAGTCACTTTAAGTCTGCGTTCCATACTCAGATCTGGCAGTTTGTATGAATACATAACTGTTAAAAAAAAATATAAGTAAATAAGCAATGGAAATTAAATAAAACAAAAGAAATAAAAATTTATCCTAACTTACACACTCTTGGTTTGCCATTGCGTTTGATGAAGGAAGTCATTTACATGCAGCCCTAATAACAAGGTTTTGAGAGATTCAGTGTCTTAAATTTATTACAATGCTATCAATGTACATGCAGAGAAGAGGAATCCTATTTGCTCATAACCTTTTTTTTAACTATAAAAGTGAAAGGGAAATCTGAATAGCTATATTTCTCTCTAAGCTTTCTCAGAAGCCTACATCAAACGTGGATCCAACATTATTAGAAAGATAGAAAATGTAAGAAAAGACATTTGTATTCATATGCAAAAACATAACTTCAAAAGCATACTTCCTCTACAAAGGTGTTTATTAAATGGAGAGAAGAGAGCTCAATGGGTTATCCTTTACCTCCAGAACAATCTTTCTCCCTATCCAAATCCTTCTAAAGAAATCTTCCAAACAGTTCATCACATTCTTTCACTAGTGACACTACACATCTCCAGCCATTATGTGGATCTAAACACAATGCTTTCCTGAAAGCTAGAGCTGTCAAAGACTTCAGAGAAACGGCCTTATTTTTGCTTAGTTTCTGACAATTTGTATCCTGCTTCAAAATTTATAACTCCCAATGTTTGTCAGGCTTTTCTTACTGTTGACAATGTGTCATACAATACTTTGTCTTCATGCACGGATCACAGTGACCTGCTTGTTCTGTGGTAATTTATAGCCACCATACAAACAAGAATTAAGCTGCAGAGAATTGAGATTTTTGCTTTAAATTCAGCAAATCAGTTCATAGGATCAGAGCTCGCTTCTAACTTGCTCTTTTTGTTTCTTCTTATTAATAAAATAACCACTTTCTATGTTCCTGGCAATTTACACACAGCTCCCATAAAATGAAGTGCTGGGATTTTTAAATATTAAACCTTGCAAATATTCAGAGCAGACATTTTTAAGCCTGGTTGTTTTAACTGTGCAACAGTGCAGTGTGATATGAAGTGACTTATGACTCAGATACAATATTTGTATTTCTTCTTGGCTTTCTCCAAAAGAAACAAATCATTTATGACTATTAACAAAGGGTGGATATCAATAATACAGTCAATTAGATTGAGCCTTTAGGCTTCTTAAAACTGTGTTTGGTTGTACAATTGGAATTGAGACAGCTGCTTTTCTTGATCTGCTCACAAACCATAGAAGGTGGGGGAAAAAAAAAAGAAATACAGCACAGAAAACAAGATCCCATTTTGGTTGTCATTTTATGAAATTAACGTTGCTGGTGGCATTTCTATCTCTTCTACACTTTATAGATCTATGAAAGCTTGTTTCTTATAGCAACCACAGCTGACAACTGTTGAATCATTATTCACACTTCAGTAGAATCCGATGGGTTTTTTTAGCTCATTTTTAAATGGACTGTAATTTATTTGATTTTATGCAGAACAATGATTCAGACTGCATGGGGTAAATTTTCTAGGTGGTGAGAAGAAGGTACAGTATAAGCACAAATCCTGTTATTTGTTAATGGGATTTACCTGCATCCTTCTGTTTGTTGCTTTGAAAATGCATCACTGTATCTCATTTACAGTGCAATCCTATTGGGAATGCCATCAACTCCAAACAGACTGGGTCACATGTAGGGCTCCACATATGGCACCATGAAGCAAAAGCTCCAGAGAAGGACATGACCTTGGGATTAAACTTCCATGCAACTAACAAATTCCCTTTTTTACTTAGATAACCCCAATGCTTTTCCTCAGTACATCTGAACATGGCATTGGTAGCAAAGGGATGGGCAAAAAGACACAAAACATAGATGTATATTAGTAATGGATTGAAGGCTCCTGAGCAAAATGTGGGGGGAGGAGAGTTTCCTCATCCACTGCACAATGATGTTAAGATGCCCCTGATATTATTTGAATACATTGCACAACAAATTTTGAGTTGTATTAAAGTCTCATTCCCTGCAACTATGGCTTATAACCAAATCTCCTCTGCATTTTCAAGTAAAAACATGTATTTCTAACCTGTAAGATTGTGGGAAGGAAAGAAAGACTTGAAAAGCTGCTTAAAAAAATGTTTTAAAAATTGCCTTTGAAAGTTTCATGAATTTATGCTAATGCAAGCAATATCAGTGTGAACTTCTTGTGGTTGGGATTAATTCAGTACCATGACGATAATGTCCCAGCAGTAATCTGTTAAAATGACTGGGATTACGCAGCTGAAAGCTTTTTATTTTTGTTATTAATTTATTTTTGAACGATTTAATAATGGGAAAGTAAGCAAAACAAGAAGTTATCTTTAACGCTTTCTGACAAAATCTGTACTCATTTGTCATCATGGCATCAGTTTGCTAAAGAATCAATAGAAGAGCACTAATAGAATAGCCTGCTATTTAATAACACCACAAATGAACACATTTCCATTAAATAATTTTGGAGATAACTCCATAAAAGCTTTCAAACACCTACAAAGCAGAGTGTCACTCTGGAAAGCCAAGTGTGTTAATGTTAGGGATCTGTTATGTTGTCTATGAATACCAATATTTTTTTCTTTCAACAATGCGATATTATTTGTAATAAGAGCACCACCATCTACAAATCGAGGAGATAGCAAGGTTTTATAAGTCCAATGCCAGTGGCAAAGTCTGTGAGTGGGAATAATGGAGCAATTCATATTTTTGGCCAGCTCTGTTTTCTTCAGAA
>JAOWBP010004220.1:16351366-16361965 GCA_028571105.1 Tragopan temminckii | reverse complement strand
CCAATGCCAGTGGCAAAGTCTGTGAGTGGGAATAATGGAGCAATTCATATTTTTGGCCAGCTCTGTTTTCTTCAGAATTGAGAAAAATTCTTCAGAATAAAGAATTCTGTCTTTTATTTTCTTCCACAAAATTACAAGAGTAAAAAAGTTTAAAAAAAAATAAAAATAAGGAGTAAATATTTTTATCATCAAAAGTTATAGAAAAGGATGACTTTATATTAAACAGATTTACAGGCATGTATGCTTTCCGATATTTTTCTCCTGCCCAGAATGACATAGTTCTTTTTTACTAAGATATACATAGAATGTATTTAATGCTTTCAGCTCTTGTTCTGAAAGTTGTCATCTTGCTGGTTTTTTGTATAGGGAAATCATACCAAAACTATTAAAAATCATATTTAAATCAAGTTAATAACTCACTCTTCACCTTTTATACCTTTTCTTCCATTACCCTTAGTCCATTGTTTCATCCATTTTTAAAAGGTTTAATTACCACTTGGATCATTGACTACATTTGTAGCAGGTTCTCTTTCCACTGTGAGTTTATGAGGCAAATAGCATTGTTTGCAAGCACAGATGAGTGTTTTCACCAAAAGCAAGAGCTTTTTTTTTTTTTTTTAAGCTGTGCTAGTAAATCATTTTCACATACAAGTAAGATGAAGGTATTAAGGTATACCAAAGCTTTCATAACAGTTCTGATACATACTGCTCCTCAGCTATCATAATAATTCCAATGGCCATCGAGGTAGACAGAAAGCATGCAGAATGTCATATGCAAAGTGTTGCAAGTGTTTCTTGTCACTGTTTAAAGCCACTGCCACATGCTGCTGTGCAGTGACTAATTTAAGACTGCTACCACTATGTGAGCTGGGCCTTCAAGAGAAATTTTCTGTTAAATTTTCCCTCTACATCATCCCCGTGGCAGTTTTTCCAGGTGATGAATTTTGGAGATGGAGCAATTGAGAGAAACTGAGGTAGCGTAGAAACTATTTTAAGCATTTATCACTGGCTCAGTATCTTTTGCAGACATTTGGAGATGCTGCCAGTCTGTGCTTCACAAGAGGGTTAAGAACGATGCAGACTTGCACCCTGAGAACATCAGGAAAGTAATCCAAGGTGATAGAACAAGTCGAGGTTTCTATTTGTAGTAATATTTGAGTCTAGCTCAAAGAATGGATAAGGCAAATGTATCAATACAAATACACCAGTGTAAAACAACATGAATATCTGTGGGTTTTATACACATTAAAATCTCCAGAGAGTTTGGGCTCTTTACAGACTCTTCTTGACCAAGGTAACTTTAGAAAATAGGAAAAAAAGTGGCATGTGACCCGCAATATTTCGGATCATCACTTAATGCAGGATTATACACACAGAAAAGATTTATAAGATACCTCTTTATTCTAATCATAATTTGAAACATATAGTCTAAGAGATGAATGTGATTTTGGTAATAACAGCTTTCACCACAGAATTGCAGCACATGTCAGATGCTGTGCATTGAGCTTTGGGAAGGATCAGGTAAATGACATAGAGATAGTTAATAACATCTCAGGGAAGTCACATTCAAAGTCACTGTCAGCAGATTAACAATTCAACGAGAATCTATGCCCAGTGGGAAAACACTTCAAGCTCTGACAGTGAAGAGGGAAATGAGGAAAAGTTTGTATTCTAGAGCTTTTAACATCAAAGTCCATCGGACTTTGTGAGCAGCATTTATTTTAGGAGTGAAGAAATGAAACCCAAAGCCTGCAGCATTAGGAGCACAGAAGTAAAGCCTTCCATCCACCATCTGGTTCTTTGGAAGAACTTCTGTTCTAGAGTGCGTTTCCAGCTCTGAGCACTGAACTTCTGAAAGAGTTCAGATGCAGCTTCTGCCTCACACAGCTCATAAGCTATTCGAGTAACCAGCTGCAGAAGGATGAAGATGCTGAGGTTGCTGAGTATTCAGGATCCCTTTCTGTGGCAGGAAGCGTGCCAACAGAAACTTGCTGATACTGACATTAGCAGACTGACGTGAAAGCCAGCTGCAGACCCCGCTGGTTCCTGAACACAAATGGAATAACACCACAATTTCTCAGCCTGTTCAGTGCTCCCTTCCTGGAAGCCCAGCAAGTGTCCTCTGGATATGGCAATAGAAAGATTTAGGATTTTGCAAAAGAGGCTGTGTGCTGCAACAGCAGGCAGGATATGCCAGTCTTGCCTTGCACCCAACTCCCTGAGCAGATGCCTCTACCTCCCTCAGCAGAAGTGGTGACCTCACTGGAAAGCCTGCACTGACAACAGCACTTAGCTTAATGACAAAAGGAATCCTGTAAAACGAGGATAATTATTTGTAATTCAGATAAGAGGCTAGGTAGGTAGGTTTTATTTAGGTAGGTTTTATTGCTGAATCACTTCATCATAGTAATACTGAAAATAACAAAGATAGCCAAAATTACAAATAGGCTGTGTTTCTTTCCTCAATTACTCACATCACAAGCACCAGAATTGTAAGCACTAAAGAAGATTCATATTTATGCATGTATTTGCATAATATTTTTCCTACTCTTTTTCCTAATAGCATGGGCTCACTTGAAATCTGAATTATTTTTCATGGCACTTGGGAAAGGAAAGGGAATTCATTATAAAGACTCTTATAAATATTTCTTAATTTACCATTGGATCAAATATCCATTCATTTATTTGAACACTGACTGCAAAATGGTGATAAAGACAGTTGTTTAAAGCCTAATATTCTCACAGAGCGGGACTACTGACTTCATGCCCTTCATTAGATGGTTTTACACAAAACACCAAACAAGTGCAGAGGAAAGATATTTTGTGCAAAAGTAGGGTAATACATAGGAAAGATTTTAAATACATACGTTAAAAAATAAAAACATATAAAACTGTTGTTCACTTGGAAGAAAAGCAGACTGATAATTACTTCCTGTATTAATCACAAGTCTTTAAATACCTCAACATTACGTATACAAAAGGTAGAAGTCATGTGAGTATAACTCATGGATATGAAAAATGAAACTGTACAGACCTATAATTTTTAAAAACTGTCAATAATTTAAGGATTTTGATCATTTAGCACAACATGATCATGCCAAAGTCTGGCTAAAATACCATTCTAATGTAAATTTCCTTCCCTCAAATAAAGTATCCATTCCTGCAGAGAGCATGGGCATGCCTCTCTGCAATTTTTACCACTTTTATTTTTTAAACCATTTTTCCAGCTGTATGACACCCTCGCCACAAAGCTGGGCACAACTTACCTTACAGACACAGCCCTCGTGTGTCTCTATGCAGCCTTCAGGCTGCTTCCATTTCTCTTGGGTGATGGTCATGCTACTGATCACGCACCTCACTCCTATTTCAGGTACCACCGCTCTTCAGGGCTTTGCACTAAATAATTCTTCTCAATGATATGTAATGGATGAGAAACCCAGGCTTCTGCAAATGTTGAAAATAGCTTATATATAGGAGCAGTATAATTTTGTGCATTACTATAGCTGTATTTTTAAAACTTTAATTTTAAGCCAAGAGACACTTCCTGCTCTTCTTCTCTGCATGGGCTTGAATTTAACCTTAGGTGACTATTTGATTTAGTCCTTTTTATCCTTATTTACAGAACTCAGAGTTACTAAACTAGGACTTAAGTAGACAGAGCAGATGGTGCTGTCTTTTCCTTCAAGGACAAAAAATATGCAGTCAAATCTGGACTCCTTAAGTGAAATGAGATGTGTGGAGCCTCCCTGTGCAATGATACACCAGAACTGCCCACTGACTAGCTGTCAGAAACACAGTCCATTTTGAAGTCCAATGATAATGAAGAATTATAGTGCTTACTCTTGCAGCTCACTGAAAAAAAAACCCTTAGAGCATATTACAGAAAAAAAAATTATTTGGAGTACAAAGAAAAGGAAGACAAGTGCAAAAAAAGATTCATAGAAACTGTAGTAGTCCAAGAGGAAACTTAATCCCAGAATGGATTAAACAAATAAAACTTGCTTGGTGAGTTTTTCTATATGCATAAATGAGTGTCAGTGAGGCTTAGCTGAGATTAATGTGGAAATAATGTAGGAAAAATGTAGGAACAAGGACTTGTGAAATACTGTTAATTTTTTTGCTCTACTTCCCAAACTCCTGCAATGAAATGATGTGACAGATGACTTTTCACTTTCCAGAACATGAAGACCAAGGTCTTTTCCAGTAGATATTTCTCTAAAGTTCTTACGCATTCATGGCACACTGGTTTTTACTGAAGTTCATAAGTTCTCTATTTATTCCATCAATTACACATGTATATGTCTACATAAGTAAAAACTAAAAAAAAAAAAAGTCCTTGCAATTATTTTAATACGAGAATAAATATGATGTTCATTTTTCAGATGAGCATGAGCAGCAACATTCAACTTCAGAAACTGTGTTTGGATGGGAGGAGGAAGTTATTGTCTCAACCTAAAATTTTCAGTGGCTCATAGCATTCTCTGGGTTGCAGTGTAACTTGGCATCAAACTGTTACAGAAAAATGTTAAAAACAAAAAATGTCAATCCAAAATACTAACTTATGTGAGAGGTCTTCAGTGAGTGCATAAACACCACACACAGTGCAAGGTCCGTAGAATTTCTCCCAGGGCAGGCAGTGTTTCCAAGACTGGATATTTGGCCTGCTTTTTGTAAATAAAAGCCCTGTTTACTTGCCAAAAATAATCTTAATTAGTATTGTTCCTGATAAAGAACAATAAAGGAGAGAAGGCTTCTTGAGCATCTTAAATCCATCATGAAACATATATGACAACTTTTTGTTTGAAAAACGAAATACTATAACTATAAATAAGCAGGTTGTTCAAAAAGCAAGAGATTACATCTTTCAGGTACAATATTATGTAAAATCTTGAAGTATTCTATGACTCTGTGATTATGTAGCTGAATACATTACTGACAAGTAAAATTAGGTGGATTTTTCAGTACTGATAAGACTTATGAGAAAGTAAGTACAGTCTCCCGTAATCTGCCTCAGTTTGAAGTAGAATCTGCAATATCTGATCTGTGACAATACTAAAGGTGACTCGGTTTCATTCCAAGAATTACAAAAAAAAAAAAAAAAAGAAAAAAGAGGAGGATGTAATTCCTCTTGTGTGTTTCTATATCTGTTATTCATGGTTTGGAAAGCTTTGAAAAAGTACAAAGCCTCAACTATGTTGGAGTTGTCTATCTGTTTGTTAAATTTGTAAAGAAGAGCAGCATTTTTCATGGAATAAGAGCAACTGCATTTTTCTTTTGGCTTGAACCATAGTGAAATTATTAGTGAAAGCAATTTTTCAAGTATTTGTATCTCTGGAATAAAAGTTTACTTACTTCTCCTTGCAGATAGGACAGTGCATAGAAGGGCACTATCAGCAGAGTCTGAGATGAGCACCGAGAGATGAGAAATAAGTTTAGAAAAAGAAAAAGCCCCACTTTACACCTTGCCAATTGTCAGTGGGTGGAATGAGTTGTGTGTAGCAGAGAACAAATGAAAGCTTCGAAGAGTGAATCAGAGCATTCATCATGATAAGTTGCAACTCTGTTCAGAAGTTAAGCATGGCAATCTTTTTCAATCCCAAATTTCTGTCATAACATTTTACTCAAGTGCTTTTAGTAAGATTAAATCTTGATGTGCTAGATTACCTATGCCACCTAATCAACTTGGTTTAATATAAAAATCTTTTAAAACTTTTGCTTTCTATGTTATCTTCAACCATTCAGTATGATACGTATTTTACCGTAAGGGATATTTTATTCCTTACATAAGCTCAGAGTCTGGGTCAACAGTTTTCTAAGCGAGCAGTGATTCTTCTTGACATCTACACAGTATCTGTTCAAATTTCTGTAGATGTCAAATATGATAGAGCTGCTGATGGCTTTCCACTGCATAACTCTTGAGTCCTGCATAATTTCCCCTAAATTAATGTTTGCTTGTGACCAATAGATTGTACTGGAAAACGAGAGAAGGGAAAGAGGAAAGGAGTCTGAGACGGGCAACTAAATAAAGACAAGACTATTGCCAGTAGGTTTACATTCTTTGTATAGAAGTCTCTAACAGAAAATTATTAAGCAACTGTGAAATTTTAGAGGTTTAGATTTCTGAATCAAAGAGTTTTTTTTCAGAGTAACATCCAAACTAGATTTAAAATAATCACTGGAGAGGATTGCCACAGATTTTGAGTCCAAACATCTCTTTGGGGAAAGGATCACGTCTAACTCTTGTGAATTCAGCATCTGCCAAGCCATACAAGAAACCTGATAGCCATAAATAATCCCACTGAGATTTGTGATGTGTACAATGTCCTCACACTTGTGCAGTACCCATGACCAGGGGGCTGCGCTTTTGAGTAAGACTTCCAGTGCTGCAGTTCTACAAATCTGAAAGACAACAATACACATTTTTTGTTTATACAGTAACAAATGATGCCATGTCATACAGAATTTTCCAAGGCACTATAAATCTTCGAATATCTCACAAATGTATGTTAATTCAGTTATCTGAAACTTGGCACCTCGACTTTTTTCCTCTAGCTCTGAGTTTTGGGGTAGCGTTCTTTTGACACTGCAAACTTTTTGCCTGTGAAATTTAATTTTAAGATAACCATTTCTAACAAATAATTTTTTTAATGAAAAATTAAAGTCTACGACTAAATGTTATTGCATTCTAATCATATTGAAAAAAATAACACCTTTCAGTTCTGTAACAAAATTATATTTGCTTAAAATCTTTTTTAGAGGTTGAGCTGTTAGCTTGCTCACCTATAGCCAGCTAATTTCTCAGCATCGGTTTATTCTATTTGCATTTCAGAATATAAGTTGAATACCCACTTTCAGCATTTCCCTTGCTTGCATTAGTGGAACCACCTTCTCAAAAGACTGAGAAGCTTCAGGTCTCAAAGATTAAGTCTTCTGAGATCCAGAGTGACACTGGAGTATCTTCTGAAGATCCTGTTTCCATCTGAGATTTGTACTCATAGGTGTGGAGCTCAAAGTAAACACAGAGAAAAAAGTGGCTTACAGTTGTGCTTTGAGCAAAATACCCTTGTGAAAAGTGGCAGGAGGAAACAGAACCATGCAAGACTAGGTCCAGGCAGCTTCTGAATCCTCTCTTTTTCTAATAGTTTCCTGAATTTAAGTATCTTCTATGCCACCAAATGCTAATCTGCGTGCTAATCTGTGCCTGTTTTCACCTTTCCTCTTTGCTAAACTTGAGGACAGCAGATGGGCTATGTTTATTGTAGGGATAACCTCATCTGCTGTTTGTATTGGGGGAAGAAAAACAGTGCTCACTGATGACTTCCTACTGACACCTCCAGCTGAGGCTGACATTTGTTTTTCTAGCTGTTATTGGTTTCTAATTATGTCTGGATATTCAGAGGATCAGCTAATTTGCTCCATAATTTTTGGAGGAAATTTTTAATTCCCTTTCAAGCTCTTTGCTAATTTCATTGAATTAAATATGCAAATATGGTGGAACAAAACCCATAGGGACTCCCCGGTGATTCAGTTCAGGTGCCTCAGTAGAACTGTCCTCTGCATTGCAAATACAGATCACCCGGCACGCAAGTAGTTAGGATGGATGGCCAAGAAACACAGGGAGGTTTTTCTTCTGTGCTCTCCCATTGACTCAACGAGTCAGTACAGGTCAATTCTTGTTGCTGGGCAAAGGAGCCATGGGCAAGAGCAGAGCAGTATGGAGCCTTGAGCAGAAGGTGGATGCTGTAAATTGGATTGTAAATTGGAGACAAGGGGACTCTTTTGAACTGATGAGACCATATGGGACACCAATGTGACCAGCATGGAAGGAATGTTGTTACAGTGGTCTGATTTGTTTTTCATTTTCCACTGCATCCTAAGAGCTTAGCCTTGGATCAAAATAATCTTATCATTAAAATTCAAAATTTATCAGTGTATCGGTGATAATTTCAAAAGAATGAAAAAAAAGAATTAAGTTATTTTGCAGTACTTACTGAAAACAATTCAGCATTATTTCAAGAATATTTCAAATAAATGTATTTGGAAGTATCCTACAGGGATAACACTGTACAGAAACATTTTGGTTATGGATTTGATCAATTATCATGCATCAGCAAGAATGCAGGACCATTTCAAGTTGTTTGTAACATTTCTGTATGTTCCTATTTTGTAAGTCTGTTCCACTTTAAAAATCTAGGTATGTTTGAAATAATTGTGACAGTTCAACAGAGTGAAGGTAAGACCCATGCACATTAACTAAGGCCTATTATCTGCTTTGCAACTTGCCTTACAGCAATGCTAAAATGTATACATATATTCACACAACTCACAGATATCAGTTGATTCACTTTATAGTTTCAGACCACGTGCACGTTGCATTCATTCTGTTCTCCCACTAATTTGTTTAAAGACTGATATTATCTTTTATAGTTTGCAACAAAAGCCAGTCTTCTCCTGACCACCCCAATCATATCAATACCCT
The DNA here is from genome assembly GCA_028571105.1 of Tragopan temminckii. Classification (NCBI taxonomy): domain Eukaryota; kingdom Metazoa; phylum Chordata; class Aves; order Galliformes; family Phasianidae; genus Tragopan; species Tragopan temminckii. Next base: position 16,353,486 of record JAOWBP010004220.1, on the reverse strand, counting down.
ACAGTGAAAATAAATTGAAACAGATCCCTCACTGTTAAGAAAAAAAAAAAAAAAAAAAAAAAAAGAAGAAGAAAGAAAAAAAAGAAAAGAACTTGTTAACTTTCACAGAATTTAAACTGAGTGACTGCAATTGGCACTATGAACCCAGCAGCATAATTGTTTACTCTTCTTCCTCCTCACCTTCCCTAATGAGCTGCCTGGTCATTAGGCTGCTTCTACATGGAAATTTTCATTTGTTTTATTTTCCTGTAGTGTGATATTTATATTTGGTGCAGAAACACTGTTTCTAAGGAATACAAAATATCACAGCATTAAAAAGCCTTGGTTCCAGCTGAGTCTGCTAACCTCCTCTTTTCAAAGCCCCTTTGCCTATCACACGCATATCAAGGAGTATTTTCTAGAGGCAACTATCATCTGCTGGCCTTGCTGGTGAGTGTTTTCCAGGCAACAGTAATTGCTAAATTTGCACTATGCAATTTTGTATTTTTCTGGTTCCTCCTCTTGCAGACGTGGATCTCCATGCTCCAGAAATGTGCACAGATTGGATAGTCTCGGATGTACCAACTGTCCCAGAACACAAATTATCAATAAAAACGACATTCAGTTTTCTGTGAGTGAAAACGCCAGTCTGATAACAGGAAAGTGTCATGGGTCTAACAAAGGTAATTGAGCAATTGTTTGGATAAAATACAAAAATGGAAGAGAACCATCCAATTTAGGTTATACTCTCCAAAGGAATTGGCTGTAGTCTCATCAAATCAATGAGAGGGTATCCGAAGCTTATATATGTCTGGATATACTAATACGTGTATATTAAACAACATCTTCCAAGCCACAGACAACAAAACCCTTAAAACTCAGCAGCTCAGGCAGTAGAAACCGATTATTCAGTTCTCTAGTGGCTAGCAGGCCTTTGAAAAGCCAGCTGCACCAGGTGGTCTATACAAAGGCAGTGGGTACAGGTTGTTCTAAGCCTACAGTCTGCATAGATAAAGGAGACAAAAGTACAGGAACCACTCAAGTCTGACAGCTTTCCTGAGATGCAGAAGAAATAATTAGATTACATGTTTGTAATTTTGTACAGATTCTGGTGTGGAGCTGTGGCAATAAAGAAGTTTTTCTCCTCTCTGCTAAGCTGTCATTGGTGTTCATCTTTTAATGTATAATTGATCCTTGCTTTTAGCAAATTGCTGTGAGAATATATGAATTCCTCTTACAGTGACCCTCTCAAAGATGGTAATTGTGTAAATAAAGCAGGTTATAATAATGTATAATAATGCTGCAGAAATTTTCTCATTCCCGTTTACCAAATGAAGGCACAAAGAGCCCCAAGGTCAAGTCAGTAGTATAACAAGAACTAAGTCCTGACCCAGTACCAGCCCACAGTACAAGGCTTCTTCTCTTACATCACTGCTTCCTAAGTACTGAGCTTAACATAGGTGATCCATCCCTAACGTTCCGCAGAGAACATTTTCTCTTTATCCACAGAATAAACAATAGTAGCTCTTGATCTGCACTGTTGTGAGGAGGGGGTAAGTGAAATTGAATAGTCTTAAGAGATGATTTGGTGGATTATAACTGCAGTTTAAAAACACAGTTTTTTAATTCAGTAGCACTTACCAGCTCAGTAAGTGTTGTGGTTTAACCCAGCAGGTGGCTCAGCACCACACAGTTGTTTGCTCACTCCCTCCCCCTTCCCAGTGGGATAGGAGAGAGAATAGAGAAAAAACAAAGTAGAACTCATGGGTAGAGATAAAACTCTTTAGTAAGATAAAGAAAAAGATAATAATTATGAGCATATATATATATGAATCTATATAAAAAATGATGCACAAGCAATTGCTCACCACACCCCCAATTGATGCCCAGCTAGCCCAAAAGCAGTGGAAGAGAGCAAGATGAACTCCACTCCCTTCAAAACTCCTTCCACATATGGTATGGAATATCCCTCTGGCCAGTTTCAGCCAGCTGTCCTAATTCTGTTCCCTCCCAGCTCCTTGGGCCCTTTGCTGCAAACATTCTGGGCTCTGTACAGCACTGCTTAGCAGCAACTATAAACATCAGTGTGTTATCGATGGTTTTCTTCTAGCCTCAGGCACCTTGGTTCTTTTTTGTCTCTT
>JAOWBP010004220.1:16340206-16351215 GCA_028571105.1 Tragopan temminckii | reverse complement strand
CCCCCCCCCCCAGACAGCTGATAAGAGTCTCACTATTGCAAGAGCCATCATTCTGGAGTACTCAGAAATCAGATTTTATTTCCTCAAGTCAAAAAACCTTCCTCTCTGGCAACACTGAAATCATGTAATGGGATGTCAGACAGCAGTTGTGATTAAAGTAATAGTATAATTAAAAAGAGCTAGGTGTGGGCATAAAAAGTGTTTTTTTTCAGGGTCTGCTTTGACTCGTTGTTGAACAGCTTGCTGTAGATCTTTTGCTGCTTTCAGAGTGGGGTCATGTTTTCTTTAGCTGTCTTTTTTTAAAGCAGATTTTCATCATAAAAGAAAATTTTATTGCCACTGACAACACAGGAGATATTCAGCAGGCAACACAACTCTGTCCCACATCCCGGTGACACACAGAGGATGAGTGCCAATCTCTGGAACCAGAGGAGTGAACCTAGACCTAGCCGATTTCAGAAGCTATTCCTACTTATCTTTAAGCACTGTGGGAGAAATATACAACCTGTGGTGCATTATGCTTGCTTTCAACAGCAGAAAAAAACGTTTAAACATTCGGATTAAATCTGTTGAAAAATATGATAAATTTTAAAATATTAAAAATAATTAATTATCAGAGGTTCGTTTATGTTACATAGACCACTTCACACCTACTACAATGATCAAGTCTACACGAAACTTTTACTCTGTAACTCTTCATAACACTTCATGCATGGATACTAATATCATACAGATGTGATTTTGCTGTATTACATCCCATAATGCATAGCACAGGGGCTATAAGGGTGTTTGTGCCTGTATGCTTTATTTTGCACAAGTAGTGACAGTAGCTCTTACTATATAGTGATTTTTGTTGAGAAAAAATGTTAGAACTTTTTAATACATCTTTTCAGTTTGAGACATGGAGCCTCTTACAGCCTGATGCTCATTACATCTCCTCCTGACTCCTTGTTATAAGTAGGTGCCTGTGGACATCATGCTCCTTGTCTGAATGCTCCACGCCTTCCACTCGTAAGCTGGAACACTGCTATGGTGCATTTAGTGCAGTAGTAGGTAGGTCTGGTGGAAATTGGTAACTGGTGTATTGCTCTGTGACTCTGTGTCTTCTGGGCAATGTAATGGCTGAAGTACCTCAATCATTCTGCAGTGGTAGACTAAGCAGAGCCAACCTTCTCAAATATCCCCATATGCAGTAGTTCCTCACTGTTATTTCAGTTCAGAGGGATTAAAAAAAACAGTAAACAAAAATAGTAGACTGAGAAACTAAGCAGTATGTTCATACAGAAAATATATACATTTTCAGATCACTGTACAGTAAGGCACTGTCCATTTTGTTGATAGAGACTATTCTGTCAAATCCAGCTTAACTGAAGAAAACAAAACACAGCGTACATGAAAGAAAAATACTCCTGGGCCCACTACTGGAGATTCAAGGCACCAGTAACCACTTAATATGTATAACAGACACAACGGCAGCAGCAGGCTTCATGAAAGATCAGAATTACATCTCTTCTTGAGGTTTGATACTCTTTGGAAAGAAGCAATGCAGATAATCTATCTTTCTACACCAAATTACAAATTAGAAATCTTTCACGGAAATAGCAAAACAAGATTTTGGTGTGTGTACCTAAAAGCAAACTGTGTTCTTCGCTGCTGTTCTTATTCCCCTTCTGCTCCTCACTGCCTTCAGAAAGTCAGTTGGGTAATTAGGTACTTCCAAAGAAAGACCACTGAAATGATATTCACCTTTTTCTACCGACAGAAAGAAAAAAACAAGCCACTCCTAACACTAAATAGAAATATCTAACATTTTTTCTGTGGCTCTGAATTTTCATCCTTAATGCACTCTGTCTACTTGTTGTTAAATATTTATGTAGCTAGGGTATTATTATGAGTGATATAAATGCTGTGTGTAGAATAAGGAAAACATTACATTATATTTTCTAACATGTCAAGATTGTTGTGCAAAAATACATCCTAAATATTTACATTCAGCAAGAAGAAGCATTTAAGCATAAATTCTATCAGACAATTGCAGGACTTATCTCTCCAATATATCAATCAAAGGAGACAGTATTTCCTCAGACTTAGCATGCAACTATAAAAATCCTAACAAAGGCACATTCCCTTCCCATTGTACAGGAATCTATTTCCTGAGTTTGTGGTGGTTTTAAGAGAGAATTCAGGTACTGTGGTAGTTTCCTTTCCCATCCTCAAGAACACTCATTGCCAAGCAACTGTCTGCCAAACCAGCAAAAGCAGACTGGGAAACTGGTCTATTTTCTGCCTCATTATTTGCTTCTAACAAATTCATCTCATTCTGGAATCTGGGCATCCCTGTCAGCTTCTGCAAGCGATTGGGATCAGTGTTTGTAACAATGCAGTGCAAATTAGCAGAAGATCTGGAAGCTTGCAGCAGGACCGAGGAACAAATAGAATTGTCTCCCATTGTCACATTCTAAAGCACTGCAGACAAAAAAACAGCAACGACAAACAAACTTGGAAGCTTGCTTCAGAGCTGATGAGCAAGTAGTACATAATCCTCCCATACAGAAGGCCTATAGAACGTTGCCAGTCTTTTGGGATGGCAACCAGATGGTGGGAAGAATGCAGTGACAGCTTGAGAAGGCTGCACGGCTATCTGTAGATGAAGTTCTTATAGCAACATTAACCCAAGGGTTGTTGGGAAGATAAGATGCAAAGATCTCTCTTGGAAACTCTGAAAAACAACACTAGAAAAGCAAAATGTACACGTGTATGTGAGATGAAAGGAGTGTTACTTCTTATCTATCAAGGACAGATAATTCAGTTATATTCTGCAGATGACAGCAGAGGAAAGGTGATACAGAAAAGCTTGGATGTTACCTGGGAACTTTATTGTTTGCTCTTTTATTTAAGCTATTGTAAATTCAAACAAAAATGAGGAACTATTTTTGCCTTACCCAGTGTGTTTCTCCATTACTAATATTTTTAACAGATGGTACTGTTAAACTCAAAGCTAAAAAGGAAAGCAAAATAGCATAGTAAATATTAAATACAAGAAGCTACCATTTTCAGGATCTCTAACCATTTTTCCAAAATAAAAGAATAAAGATACCTTTATTGAAAAAATCTTCTTAAAAAAAATATTCCTTTATCTCCTACCTCTCAAAGGGTCACTGGTATCTTGATGCAAGTACTGGAATTTACCTCAAATTTATGACATAATGCATTTCTCCACTCTCCAGACTACTATAAAATTAACATCTGACTTTATCAGGACTAAGATATTGCTAAACCCAGCAAAAGTAGGTGTTACAATCTCAATGTGGATCACTTCATATCAATACAGATAAGGGATCTTCAAGCCTGAGTTAGTGATGAAGAGTGGAAAGCCTTCATTTTAGCAGTACAAAAGCTCAGTCACATGGAGCTGAATTTGCTTTTATCACAGTGTGAGAGCAGGCAGGAGCCTGGACAGAAAAACTGCTACCTGAGTGATCGAAAGAAAACACACAAATGATAGACCTTGAAAATCAACTAACTCGAAGAACTAACCTTAGTTTTATGGGGTGGCACAAGAGCTCCGCTGCCATGACATTTTGTTCCCAAAAGACACCAGTGCTGCCTCTTGCAGTATTGCTAATGCAGAGAAATTTTCCACACACCCGTTCAGCGCTCCCATGGAAGCAGCAATGTTGACAAAGACAACCAGACCTTCTCTATTTTCCATGGGCAAACACGGCTTGAGCATATTATTTTCTGTTTATTTTGAGGACAAGGATGAGAGGCCAGTAAGAGTTCAGAACACATGTATTATTCTCTGTGCAAACAACAGGGGAGATAAATGAAAAAGTGAGAAAGGAAAGAAAAAAAAAGTATTTTATAATTGCTATCAAGTCCTGAATATGAGATAGAGCAGAAGACATTGGAGACTTTGTTCAGCTGCCTTCCTCAGTACATCGAACGGCTACACGCAATAGATGAAACAACCTCCTTTTCTAGACCTGTAAGCATGAGCTGACAGTAGGACATAATTTAGAAACATTGTTATAGCTATGAAGATGCAATCAAAAGAGAGATGCTTTTCCCCACGGCTTTAAGCCATGTGGTTAATGCAGCTACCACTGCTCAGCTGAAGCTGCTGCAAGAAGTGATGAGAAATTTCTACCAAAAAATCTGCAGAACTGTTTATCATCATACAGAGCTCAAACACACATCTTGCAACACAAAGTGGAATCACAGGCAAATGGCCTTAGCAACACAACTTGCTGCCAGCTTGTCTCTGAGCTGTTATGCTTTCCAGCACAAACACAGTGAAGACTACATGGAAATATAAACCTAAAGCGATAGGAAACAACCTAAAGGTCTTACCTGTTGCCTTGACTGAAGTTCTAACACCATTTGTTAGTAATATTTGAAGACATATAGAACAGTTGCAATATTGCTTTTGAGTTCCAGACTTAGATTGCTGAATGCACTGCTCCATACCAAAATGCAGAACTCTCTAAAGGCATTCATTGCCTAGTTCTCTGCACAAAACTGCTGCTGAGAGCTGTCATGAGCTTCTGTTTGCCCCAGCACACATTTCCTTCTGTATATTCTTCATTACTTTTCTTGCCCTCCAATTACATAGCAAAAATGTTCCTTGTCTGCTTTCTACCTTCAAGTCAACTCTAAACATCACATTTGTAGCTCAAACAATTACAGTGAACCTACATTCAGGTCAGGGAGGCATAAGAGTCCAGAAAAACTACCCTGAGGTTACACGGTGTCAGAGATGCTCCTCTGCACATCATACTCCTGGATATAGACATCCTATTGACCATGGATGAAACACCCACATCAATATCTGGCCTCTGGACTGGGACTCAGAGCTACAAGCTGTCCAGCACACAGCCTCAGACATATGCCTACGAGGTCCACAGAGACACATTTAGTGGGTATGGTGGTGATGGAGTGATGGTTGGACTAGATGACCATTTCCCAACCTTAACGATTCTATGACTACCAGATATTGCCCTAATGAGTAGAGTAGACAATAACTAGACAATAACCTTGGGGTGACATTAGTTGAGTGAATATACAAATATTCAGAAATACACAACGGGAACATTTATCACCTGGAAAGACTGATAATAACAAAATAATTTCCTATGAGAACAATTCTAAAAAATACGAACACACAATTCAGGCCATCTCTGAAACTGTAGACACAAAGTTTGGATGAATCACAGGCTCGCGTTTTGCATTTACTACAGAAGCAGACATAAGGTTTACTGAAGGGGTAGCCTGTTACCTTTTAAATGAAAATCTACCTCAACTAGAAAAGCCTCTGTCAGGAAGCACAGGAAAATATAATTCCTCCTGAAGACTGGCCTCTCTGGGACACGGAAGAACATTTTGAACACTTATAGTGGTAAATCTGTAGCATTCACGGACTCCTTGTTAGGTACTTCCTGGCTCAATTCTTGTCTAATTGCAGGAAAGTAAAAGAAAACTATCTGCTTGCATGAACATAATCTTCCCAACTACATTAATTAACGAATAACCAAAAATTAAGTTCTCCCTACTAGCCACAGAAACAGGGAACACTGAAAAGTTTTATTTTCTCAGTGCCCCTTTCACACTGCAGCTGTAACAGCCCAGTATCTTCATCAAGATCCATGATTTTCTTGGACTTTTTCACATTTGATTCCAAAATATTGCCACAGCAGTGGATCTGTGTGAAGGACTTAAAGGCAACCATTGCAAGAAATGCTCACTCTCTATTCTAATGCTCAGTCTCTATTCTAAAATCTTTCTGGAGGAAAAGAAAAAATTATATGTACATATTTATATATAGTAATATCATGTATTACCCTGGAACTGCAAAGAAAAAAAACTGTTGTGCTTATACTCAAAATAGCTTCAATAAATATAAAAAATAGAGCAGTTTAAAATGACAGGAGTTTTTAAAATCTGTAATTTATAAAGGTATATTTTTAATTTTCATATCTGGAAAAGCTGTTTGGGCAGTTTTAGAAGCTCACTGTAAATGCAACTGTAAACATCCAGTTGAAAAGCATAAAGATAAGTTGTTCATTTGCATTTTTATCTGAGTTGTCTTACAACCATTAATTGTGGAAATGAAATAGAGAAACGTGTATTAAACTCTGGCTACTGGAAATTAATAACACATAGGGAGTAGAAATATCTGGAAGTTAGGGATGACCTCCATGTTTCACAAGAAGATTAATCAAAGCACAAGTTAAAGTTTGCAATTTAGAGCATGTCCTATTTCATAACTATACAAGCAATATAACAGTTTCAGCAGAGCTTTTAGATTATCTGACGGTAACAAAACTAAAGCCAATGCTCCCATTTTTCAGGCATGAATCACCATACATTCAAGTTAGAAGTGTCTATGTTTAACTGCAGCAAATTTTAATCATAGGCTATCAAGTGGCACATATACACTTGAACACACACCTTCTGCAAAGCTGCCGTTTGCATTCATTTTTAAGCCATTCAGAGCTCAACAGGGCAGATCCAAGCTGATGCAAATTGTGATGGCTGCATGAAAGGCAATGAGGCCAATGCAAACTTACACCAGCTGGAAATGGATCTTTGCATCTGGCTATTTAAAGAATAGTCTTAGAAGGCTTACTCACTCAGGTGACTTCTCTGACTTGCAGCTGATGAAGGCTGGATGTGTGAGCAAAGGCCAGGCAGAACTCTGAGGAGCTGGGTTGGAGCTTCTCACAGCAAAATTTGGCTCCTGGTTCTATCTCCAAGTGGTACCCCTAGAAAGAACGTATTAATTGCAAATGTAATCAGCTTAAGCTCATTGAATAAGCAAGTGAATTCTCTCAAGCCATACGAAGCTACAGTCCCTGTGGAACATAATTTTAATTTAATGTTCTTATGTTAATAACTAAGAAATGTCATGGCATTTAAAGTGCAGGACTGCATTGTAGCCAGCTTCTTATCAAATTTAAGGCTGCACCCCATCACCAGGTGAGGGAAGAACCTGAGATGGGGTAAGCAGAAGACAGGGGGCCAGAAATTGCTTACAGTTGAAGTGAAAGCCCACACTTTTATTCTTAACATGGGAACTCAGGGCTACAGTTTGACTATGAGCAAGTAGATTTCCTCAACTGGAAAAAACACACAGGATGCAGAATACCTATCTAAATGAAAATGATACAGTTTTATGTAAACTAACTTCTTTTGAGAGTCCAAAAATGCATCCCCAACTCCCACATAACAAACTGCTAAGATGGAGAATTAGGAGCACAGTGTAAGCAAATCAAACTGTTCATTTGAGCATCCTCATCACCTGTAAATTCTACTGAGGACTCATCAGCAATTTTTTTTTTTTATATTAGTCTCAGTATATAATTAGTGTTAATTATTACTTATTTCTGTATAGCAGATGTGTTCTGCCTTCTAGATCTCAGGACATATAAAACGTTCAATACAGCAAATTACTGTCCATTAAGAAAGGAAAAGAGGAAAGTGCAAAATAATCTCATTTTCACTTCCCAAGAACAACCAGGGAAGTTAAGAAGCGTGCCCATAGAACCCACTTCTAGCCATGCTCCCAAGTTACATGTCTTAGCTTAGTCTCACAGTTGACCCAAGGCATATATAAAGGCACAAGGCCACTGATATAGCCATGACCCAAGTTAGCTTTGCCAATCACAAGCTTCTCTCCAAATGTTATTCTTATGCTTTAAAAAGGGAGGACTGCACCTCTTTTTTGCATTTTTTTGGAATCACATAGAGACATATGTAACTAAGTTCCTCATTTCCATCAGTTTTCAGTGGAGCAGACTCTTGCATTCCTAATGTAGGCAGTGTGAGACTTTTCCCTTGAATCTCCATTTTGTCTTCACCCTCTCTAAATGCATTGATCCAAAGCTTCTTACAGGTAATTCTGAGCTTCTTATGCATAAGGGTCACTTCAAAGGAATTATTTAGCCCCTGTCTTCAGAATTTCAGAATCGTCAAAAAATGTTCAATGAGGTTTTGATCAGAAATATAAATTCTAATGAAAATAAAACACTGCTACAGTTGAAGGGAAACTTCACAAGTATTGAAAAAAACCATTTTGTTCATGATGCGTTGCTTGCCCAGCTGCTGTACAGCCCATATCCCTTTTTACATCTGGACTCAGGTCCAAAAGTCACCCAGATGGATCTGAAAGAATTGTTCTCCTTTGCACATACTTCTGTACGAGCAAACATAATGGAGTTGAGTGCAAGTTAAACAATCTGTCTTCAGATAGGGCTGGAAACAGAAAACGGATTTATTTTTTTTAATCAAGGATCTACAGCTAGATCTATAAAGACCTACAGCTAACTTAATGTCCCTGGCACTGCACACAGGTGTTGAACAGTGTGGGGAGGACACCAGCTTTGTGAGGATCTGCAGGTCACCTTTTGGGGTTGCTACCCCTGGAGTTTCTGGGAAGGAGACAGCAGAGCCCTCGGAGGGCACTGCATGTAGTGAATGCTCCTCTCCTGCAAATAGTGTTTTATTCAGTGCATGTACAGAGCCTAGCACATAGGCTCATTAGTCTAGAACACTTTGGTACTGTTGCAGAGGGAATGACTAATAAGCATAATAAGACCATAATTAAGATATTAATGAATCAGTTCACACCTTCTTCAGTGGAACGCTTTTCCTGTATAAACAGCAAAGCAGTCAGAAAAACACTTGTGTCCATACAGACTGATAATCACAGCTCACCTGGCTGCTAGAGTTAACGAGCATTGATCTCTGTTTGAAAACCCTTTTGATCCAACACCTGCTTTTACCCAGCAGTTCTGCGTCTTTTAGATTTTCTGTTTTTCCTCCAGGGAGGACAGAGAAAAGCCCTGGTCAGAGTCTGAGCCCTGTGTGCCACCGAGCACTGCCTGTCTCTCCGCTGCCGCTGCACAGTTGCAAGAAATCGCTCACTACACAAAGATGAGAAAAGTAAGTGAGAAGGATTGCATAATGATCGATGGCATGCACTGATGAATGGCACCTGCTTTTATATAACTGTAGTTCTCAAAGCAGCAGCATTAGGACGGTTATCTGCCTTCAGAAACAAACTGTCAGCTGCAGGATCTCACATTAGCAATATCATTAGCCAGCTCAGTGTTGGATGAAAACCTTATCTTAAACACTCCTACTTATATTGAACTTCACCCACCCGTGCTAGTCATTTAATTTTAATGTTCCATTTCACCCAATGTATTTATCTGTTTTTTACTTCTAAATTTTAATCTAACTCTCATTTCCCTTTTTAGTGAAAAAGCTGTGTTTAACTTCGCTGTACTTCAGCTCCATGACTCAATACAATGGTTTATGTCGTGTTCTACTGAGCTTTAGAAACATGAGGAAAATGATGAGGACTGTATTGAATAGCTCGCTTCTCATTATCCGAGAGAAGTTCTATTATCATAGAGTACAGAGATTACCTTTGGGCTAATAAGATGAATGAAAAAGCGACCTAAAGGCAGACTTTTGCTCACATTGCAAAGATTACATTTACAGCATGTTTCACCCTAGGCTCTCTGCTCATGTTTACCAAGACTTAAATATCATAATCCCCATGAGAAATTTAAAGCATAAGGAAATTAAATAACATTTAGTACTGAGGCCATTAGCAACATTGTTAAGAAATATCAATTCCTTTGTCAATCCAGTGCCACTCTACCCCTATCCAGACGAAGGTGTTGTAATTATTGGCCGGAATCATACGCACTCATTCCATGTGACACAGCTACCAAGCTGGGATCCCTTCCCTTATGCCTCCTCCCATCCTAGATCTGCCCTGTGTTCACCATCTCCTGCTTGTGCTACAGCAGCAGTTGTTCTAACCAAAGACCTTAGACAACTGCACAATATTGCCATACCTCAGCAAATACTTATTAATATGTTTAATCTATATGAGGGTAAGCAAGACAACTGCCAGCCAAGAGCCAGAGCCCAGATGTGCCATACTCAGTAGACACACAGCGTGACAAGCAGTCCCTTCACTTAAGATCTGAGATTTCCTCCCATTTCCCATGGAATTTTCTCTATAAAGCACCAGAGTAAATCCTTGTGGTCCTTCAGCAGTACGTTGTCATCACTATGTTTTTGACAGCTTGGGAAAAAAGCTCCTTTTACATCTGTAATTTCTATAGCTCTGTATAAAAAGAAAATGGAGCCAAAGGAACAATGTCCAGCAGTAAAAAATACGGATAGTTAGGCCCTATGCCTTATGTTCTTTTCTTTCACAGTGACCTCTAAGATCTAAAGGAGAAGGCAAAGATCCAGGACTAGGAGTTTGGAGCCAATGTGACCTTTTCTTTAAGCTAGACAATAAACAGTAAAGGGTATTGTTAATACAGTGCACAGGCATTTAGCCACATGTCTCATTAACTTTAATGGGAGTCTCACCTAAATATCTGATCATCACTTCAAAAGTATACCCTAAAGTGCAATGTCTGGGGAAAAAAATTGCCCAGAGAACATATAAAAAAAAGAAGAGAAATATGAAAGAGCAAAGCCAGATACAGAAGTACACGTCTGGGTGGGAATACATAGGGGTTATTTGCATGTTCTGTGAAAAGAGGCAGCTCACCTCTCAGCCAGGCACGAAGGTGCTTCGAGGCAGTCAATTGAGGTAGAACATAACTAGCAGGGAAAAGGTATCAAAGGACTGGTTCCATTAGCAGCAGCAGGGAGAGCTGAAGCAAAAACATAAGGGGAGTCCATGGGGAATATCAATCTGCAAACCCCAGTGTGACATTTTTATGTTCCACCATAATTTAATATAATAGAGAGATGTAGGCACTAAAGCATTCAGGTTAAAGTATTCATGAATAATAAAATCATCTTCATTTTATCTGGTCACATTCTATTCAAAATTGTTTTACTATCTTCCAAAGGGTAAATCTGGCAAGCTTTTTGAACATGTTAAGATAATTTAAAAGTAACTGCTTAAGTTGTTTAAGCCTTTAATGGCTTCCTCCATGTCAGCCTCCGTGAAAACTATGAATGGAAGAGGA
>JAOWBP010004220.1:16312821-16340106 GCA_028571105.1 Tragopan temminckii | reverse complement strand
AGTAACTGCTTAAGTTGTTTAAGCCTTTAATGGCTTCCTCCATGTCAGCCTCCGTGAAAACTATGAATGGAAGAGGAGAATTACAGCATTCATATAGAACAGAAGGAGTCAGGTTGTACTCAACAAGATATAAACAACACATCTGCACACAACTAACTTCACGTGTAAATGCTGAAGTGTTTTTTAAAAATTAGATTTGAAAATCAAAATGCCACTGTGAACAGAGTTGTTCTTTCACACTTACAGGATTACCACTGCTGGTTTTACTGATACAAACGAGTCTGTAGAACCTAACTGATAAAGCCAGTATCACTGAGCGTGGTGATCCCAAACTTGTTCTTTCTGAGCCGTTTGGGCAGACAGGCAGCACAGCACACTCATGGTACCATTCTGCCTCAGACTGGGACACCTGCATCGCTCCCTTTGGCACTGCATGCTGCCACAGCACAACACCGAACACCCGACTTGATCTCAGAAGCCAGCACAGGTTTGCAAAGCATGATGAACTCCTCAGGCCCCATGCCCTGCACCAAACCAAAGCGCAGTCGCCCACTGCATCATGCAGGGTCACACATTGCCTGGCAGGAGTGCTGCTGCTCCACACGCCCTCACAGCTCCTTTAAGCTTCTGAGCCCTGTAAATTAGGGTGCAATTAAGATATTTTTGTTTTGAGTACTCCATGAGTTTTCTTCCCCTGTACGCACTAGGCCTGAACCAGAAAAGCTTTTGGGCACATACTGAAAACACATGAATAACCAAATGGCTTCAAGCTGCTCAGTTCCTCCCTTGCACCCTGGGATTTGGCATGATTTTCCTAGAGCCAAGCAAAGGAAACAGCAAATCATTAACTAAATAATCTTTACCCATGACAAAGACATTAATCAAAATGTCGGCATCCATGTTCCAGAGGGGCATTTAAACCATCATCTATTCATTCCTTCCAATATAACCCAATGTCACTTCAACTGAGCAGCATTCAGCCTTCCTTCCAAAAGTACAGAAGTATGTAAACTAATTTTAGCTTTATGTAACAATTTCCATGTAAAAATGCAGTATTTATGGGGCGGAGTGAAAGAAAAAAATCAGCTGTGAAAGCCAGTATTGTGTCAAGCAAATAGGAAATATTCCATATCTGAACACATGCAGCCTGCCACCTGGACAAACGTTTTTAATAAAAAATAGCCACTCTTTTCTTCTCAACAGTGCAAACCTGATTGTTAAATTCCCATGTGCCCTGGTACCCCTCCCTTTCATTTCCCAACAATTCAAATGCTTCAGTTTTAAATCCTTCAAGAGCAAATCTTCAACTGTGCATAAAATGTTAATTCAGTGAGCAAAATAGCCCAAACCAAAATAACCCACCCCCCTTCTAGCCTGTATTACCACGCATTTATTCCTCCTCAAAAAGAAAGCTTTTTTGTCATGAGCTACACAAAACACAAGACAATATATCTGGAAATCTTGTTATATTACACAAATTATCCCACAATTGGAAACAAGGCTGTTTTACTTCTCCAGAGAGCAAGAAACCAATGCAAAAAAACCCCCAAACTTCCAGAAAATATGTTGTTTCCTTTTTATTTTATTGTTTATTAGAAAACTAAGGAGAAACAAATGGAGCTATTGCCTTATTGTATATCCCTGCTAAATGTACAGTTGTGGCACTGAATACGCTTCTCCTCTTGCAAAAGGTAATAATCAGTAATTCTGAACAAATATCAGACATTGGAAAAATATAGGAATAAAAATAGTTTTATAAAGTGATGCAATTATCATAGTTTTTAATGCAAGTCCTCTTGGCTTTGATGAAGCATTTTATCAGCATAGAGTATTCCTGCAGAGAAGGTGAAATGACTGACAGCAGGCCCTGATAGGGGGTTGTGTATATCAAGCACTCTTAATACAGTGACTCAGCCAACAAGAAAAGGTTTCCTGAAAAAATATCACAACTTGGCATGTATCAGAGGTCTCCTTAACAGAGGTTAAGCAAAACCTTGTCATTAAGTCATAAATCTAATGTAATTTAAACCAGCTTCAGTATGGTTGAGGAAATTCCACTTCTTTACAAGCTGGAGTCTGTGGGATCAGCAGGGGACTTGCACCTCCACCTTAGTACTTGGAATAAGAACCATGAGGACGCATACAAGCTTGTTTTCAGTGGGTCATAGCTTTGCACACAGCAGGTCATCTGCAATCTATGCTTTACTTACATGGGTAATAAATTCTAATGCTAATGTAAACAGGTTTACATGAATGAGAATCAAGTAAATGTAGAGAATTTAAAATATATTTTTAGTTGAAAACATGGGCTCATGGTGAGATTTACTGAGGTTATTTCTCATCCTAGCTTCCTCAGTGTTAATAAAATATTGCTTATCTAGCTGTCCATTATACAACACCCCATCATGTAAGGTGACCAAGGATTTTGTTCTGATCTTGTATTCCATTACTTCTTCTGCTTCCAGAAAGCAATCAGCAATAAAAATAACCAAATACTTTGCCCTTCATTTATAGTTGCTGGAAGATAGAAACATTAAAAGGAAAATCTTCCAAGTATGGAGGTTGAAATTTGGTCTCCCAACCACATCATACAGCCTCAGATTTCTGAAATTCAAAGAAATTAACCTATTTCTTAGAAAAGTTCATTAACCTGGACCCTGCAACACTCTTGTATGGCTGCATCCACTGCTTTCCAGTCCATTCCAGGATCTGCAATTTGCTGATGACACCATTCATGTTCTTGCACATCATCATTCATGACCTAAACCCCAGCTCCCGCACCTACGCCTCTTCCTTTGGCCAGTCCACTTCCAACATTGGACAGATGGAGTAAATAAAGCTAGGTATGCAGAAAACGCATAATTAAAGGACACCATTTCGAACTGCTGAAAAATGAAGTGTGGAACCAGGGAGTGTGATAAATGGGCAGTTCCTTGACATTTGTGAACGTAGGCAGAGGTGAAAACAACATCTAAGCAGATCAGATACCTTTTTTCCACCATAATTTACTGTAAGCTCCACTAAAATCACCAGTTGTCAGCTTTTTTTCTTTTTCCTCCCCTTCGGGAATTGTTTTTTTCTCCTCAGGAAATGTGGCTCAGGTGCTCCATTAAGTACACTAGGCAGAACAACAAAATATGACTTGTCTTTACAGTCCGAAGACCCAAATCTGTCAGTGATTTACAACTTCTCCATCATATGCTGTAGTCACAACAGCAGATTGCAGTTCAGCTAGTGTCTGCCTCATACTCCGCCTTCCGAGTTTATTTTACCCACTTGTTTCAACATAAACATTTAGAGCTTGAAGACCTACACTGCACAAGACTTTTAGGTTCTTTACTGATCTCCATTTCAACCCAAATTTCAGCCTAAAAAAAATATCCTTGAACAGACCAGATTATAAGTAACATCTTCTCCTATCATTCTGTTTTCTTAGTGATTTAACCTTTGTAACTCGAATTAGGTGATAAAGTGCAGCATTATGGATATACCAGAAGAACTGAATGTTACAGTGAGCAGGAGAATGAACAGGGAGAAGCCAGACAGTAATGGGATCTCTCAGGCTGATTATTTGATTTCTAAAAGGTACCTAAATCTCCACTCTGAGGACTAAGAGATGTTTGTTCTTTTTCACACATCAGTTAAATGCTATTGTTTTGGAGATTAAGGTGTTCTGTTTGTTTTCATTTGCTGTTTTTTTGCAGAAGAACTCATGTTCTGAAAAATACAGTTTTGGGAAACAAAAACATAAAGTATTTATCAAGTGTGTCACATCCGAGTAATCATTTGACAAATCAAAAACAATAAGTTGTCCTTTGAGACGTCAAAAGTTCTTTTTTCAATTGAATTTCTTGGTTTAAGAAATTTCTAGAACTTCTGCAGAAAAAGCAAACTTTAGCAAAGAAAATATTTTCAGTTAAAAAAAAAAAAGCCTCACTTCAGGCAGAAAACCAAATCAGTTCTCCATTCAATTCTAATTTCTATGTAAAAGTATTTTTCATTATGAACACAGGAGTTTGATGAGGTCTAAGCTATGGGCCACCTCATCTGCAGTATGCAGCAATTTCCTGCTCGAGATGTTCATTATGTCTACAGGCACCAGTCCAGTGGAATAAGTAGGCTAGACATCTATTGCTAGATTTTAAACGTAAAAAACATCACAGTAATACCAACCACCTAGGCTCTACCATAATAACACCAAGAACGAGGTCTGTCTGAGTGAGGGCCACCTGGCCAGAATGCTGCTGGGAAAGGCATTCCAGCAGGGTAGTGTCATGAACCAAGAGGCTGAAAGCACAAAGCCATGATTTGTAGATTAAACTCAGAATTTAGAGAATTTACTGGATGCACAACTGGCAGCAAGAGCAAAGAGAAGGTTTGTTGGGCCAAAAAGTTTTGGATGAGAAATGTGGTATAACTCTTCCTGCAACTCTGTAATTTTAAAATGCAGCAGCGAGCCCCACTTGAGGCAGCCCTCAGAGGCCATTTGGAAGGCAAGCCAGTGGGCAACTGCCTGCTGAGCAGAACTGCTTGTTCACAGCACGTGCCATTGCTGTTCTGCTGCACGAACTGGCTGCCTTTGAGCTGCCAGGTGGATCCCAAGCTGTTGTTATCTTTGAAACCCTTTATGGTAAGAAGGGTTTCAGAAAGGGTCTACCTTCCTCCCTCCTCATGCCATACTACAGTATCTGATGCCAGAAGGGATATTCAATGGAAATGTCCCTGGGTGCACATGGCTGAAGTGAGGGCAAGTCAAGGACCCTGGAATGAGAGCAGCCAGATGCAGACACAGTGGTGAATAGAGAAGAGGGATTAAACAGATACCCTCTGTCAGATGCTCAGCTCCACTAATCTGGAGCAACCATGCAACTGCTTTTCCAGATCTCCAGTAAATTCCTTTATAGAATGTTGCCCTACTAGTCTGTCCCATATTTTGTTTGCTAAACCTTGTAATGGGCTGGGGTAGAAAATTGCAAAGCCAAAGTAAAAAGATAAATACTGTCTGGGTTCCTGCAGCAAAACACATTGCAGGGCTCGCAGTGGATATTAACACTGCAGTTTTAGAAGAGTGTTTTGAACACGTGATTCATGTTTCTTCTACCTACAGACATTTTTTAATTAAAATGAAACTAAACCAAAAATATTTATTAGAGGTCATCAACTTATTGTTAAATGTATGATAGTATTGTCATCATTTTGGCTCATAGAAATCTCACAGAAATTCAACTCATTGGTTTAAACAAGGCTGTGTCAAGTAATGCTCTAATAAAACAAAAGGACAGTTCTTGCCCTAAACAGCTTACCTGTACAACAGCATATATTGCCTTTGCTACTGCCTCTCTATTTTTACTTGTCATAACAAAGAGAACATCCCTGCTGTTGCTGCAAAATAAATTACTATCCTATGTATGGATCTTAAATTCCTAAGCTGAATTCTTACTTTCAGCTGATCTTTCTTTGACTTCCACAGGAAGGTTATATATGCTTCTCTTAAAGCTCACCCCCCTCCCCCACACCCTCCCAGTCCCAGATCAGATTCTTCATGCAGAGTGTTGGGAAAAATTAAGTTGGGTTTATGTTAGGACAAGGGTGTTCTACTTCAGTTATTTATTGCTATAATCACCCCACGGAACTGTGCTTTTCTCAAATTGCACATATAAATTATCAGCTATTACTCCCTCCTACAAAGGTTGATGCAACCTCTTGTTTTACAGGTAGAGTGAAATGTAGAGGTT
The DNA here is from genome assembly GCA_028571105.1 of Tragopan temminckii. Classification (NCBI taxonomy): domain Eukaryota; kingdom Metazoa; phylum Chordata; class Aves; order Galliformes; family Phasianidae; genus Tragopan; species Tragopan temminckii. The sequence goes on along the minus strand of JAOWBP010004220.1, from coordinate 16,334,371 downwards.
AAAACATGCTTATGACTTTATTTTTTTTCCTGCTTCACCAACTGCAAAGAAACAGAAAAGGAAGCCAACATATTACCATATGAGCAGCTTATATGCTAACTGGAATTATATATAAGCTTTGTGAAGCATTCTGAAATGCTGTACATGAGCTTTGAGAGATCGAGCTTCTCACTCCTATTCATTTTTCAATTTTCAGCTTCAAAGATCTTGGACATTCTCCTCTAGGCTCATCTACAAGCAGGAATCCAAGGTCTGGTCACATTGAATGAGTTTCTCAGACAGAGGATTTGTTGCAGCAGTATTGAGACAAACCAGGAGAAGAAAAAAGGAAGAAAGTTTATGCAATATTAGAGTTGCTTTCATTTATCCCACATGCCATGACAATTCTATTGTCCTTCAGAGATGGAAGTAAATTTACTTTGTGGAATATGACTAAGATTATGTGTTTATATACTTTATAATCTGCTTTTCACTAAGTCTTTTGTGCACTTCCATGCAAAACTGTTCTCTATGGTTCTGTGTTAACTATTGTTGGAGACACAAGAGCCCTGATGACTGCTGACAATCAACTCTACTGCTTAAGGCTGTACTCCAACTAGGGGTTTAGTGAGAGAAGCATGGGAGATGTCATGCCATCTGGTGAAGTCAGTTGCAGGTAGAACTAGAAGATGCCTGGGAAGGCTGATGTCAAATGCTGTCTGTGAAGGAAGAAAGGCTTTCAGGGAGGAAGTGTTCGTCAGCAGGAAGGTAAGTGGTATATAGTCACCACCTCAACCCCCTTCAGGTATTAGAAATGGGTCTCTCAGCTGTGATCTACTAATGAAAGAATGTATGAGGAACCAGTGCTATTTATGTATAAATAACACTGGAAATATATATATAATCATTTAAACTATAGGTATAAGCATTTTAAACTGCTGGCATAACATACATACCCTAAAGAACTAGGGACATGGCTGTGGGTCTTAAACACAACTCTGACAACTGCTCTCTACTTTTTATTTTTAAGAGCCGTGCTTCTCAAGCCTTTTTTATCCTGTTTTTTCCCCATAGGCTATTTACTGTGTTCTCCAAAAGTCAGTGCTTTTCAGGTTTGCAATGCTTATTTCCCTTACAGCCGTGTAGGTAACACCTCAGTAAGGAAGAAAAGCTCCCAAGCTTGCTGATAGCCAAGACCACGCTTTCTTGAATTCTCTCTCACCTTTTCCTTTCCAGTCAACATCAATTTAAGCATATGCTCTCCCTCTCTCCCCAGCGGGGGTAAGACACTTACCTGCGGCTGTGACACAGCTGTTGTGGCCTCTAGCAGCATGGGACAGAGCATAGACATGGCACACATCTTCTCTACTGCAGACAGTTCCATCTCAGTGCTGTGAGAGAAGCCATTCAGAGTGCATTGGTATGGGACTGCCCTGGGGGCTATGGGGGTACATGGCCCATGGGCCATGAGGGTACATGCCAGCCTAGGGCTGAGTTCTTGGCTCCGTGCTCCACGCTGTGTGAACCACCAAGAGGAGAAACACAGCGCTGGAGCTCCTTGCACAGGACGCAGTCCCGCAGCAGCCGAGTACAGCAGGCAAGGCAGGCCCAGGGATGGCAGCAAGCTTCAGCCAGGTACGTTTGTGACAATAACGTGTGTACAAAACACAGCCAAGAGAGCAACCACCAAGTCACAGTGGGGATAAGCTCGGCCCACAACTCTGTGAGGAGGGCAAGGGACTGCAGGTGCTGCAGCCGAGGCCTGCCAGGATCCCTAAAGCCTCTGACTGCCCTTGTGGCCTGGTGCTACCTCCTGTTCCCTGTTCACAATATTCAAACTCAGCAAACAATATTTAAAAACCATCCAGGTGGAGGTGCTACTGAGAGACAGAGGGATGTTTTCATGCTTTTATGTTCATTTTGGCAAGGCTGTGGTGCTGGGTTTTGCTGGGAGCTGTATCAGTGAGCAGCAGTGCAGGGTGCACCGCATGACTTTGCTTGTACAGCACATCACACTGACCAGTCCTTTTATTCATCTGAGCATTTAAATAAGTTCTTACTAGGAAAAAGTAACTAGAACTGGAAAAAAAAAAAAAAAAAAAGAAAAAGAAAAAAAAAGGAGCAAGGTAAGGCAAGGACAAATACATAATTATGAATGTGGGGAAAAAAAAGGTAGTGCAGCAGAAGTTCATGTTCTCCTGTGTGGAACACAGCCCAGTTAATGTACAATTTAGATGCAATAGTTTTTTCTGGCTGGGAAATCCGTTTGATTTTTTTCCCAGCTTATCCTCTTAAAATTTTCCTGGAGAAAAGAATGATAGTAGAACTGAATTCCTTCAGCAGGCTGCACAGATTCATTAGTGAAATTATCAAAATAATGATTTCAAGCATGTGTCAGCACAGGAAACAGCACTGCACTTTTATTGAGAGTTATCCAGCATTCCACTTCTGCCATAATGTGAACACACAGCTTTGCCATCTCCACTGCAAGAAATACAAGGTCTTTAAAAAGCTATATTTGCCATGTTCCTGCACATGCTCTCCTCGTAATTTCAGATATCAAGGCTTGAACTGATAATCAGCTAGTTTCCTTTGCCCTCCAGAAAGTGTTTTAAGTAGGAGTGATCTTCTGATGTTATTTGATAGTCTTTCAAAAAACAGCTATGAAAATAAGTGAGCCATATGTTTCTTCCCCCACTAATTAGGCACCCTGAGTCAGACCCACAGCTCCTCTGAAACAAGGTGTAGGGTGAAGGAGGCTCTACACCATTTGTGTTCCCCTGGAATTTCGTCTGGAATCTGGTACATCCAAATGTGAAAGGTGGTCTAGCAACCCTCCTTACTGCTCAGAAAACACAGCTTGACCATCCCAGACATTTCCACGTCTATTCTGGAGCACTACAGCAGCAAAATATGTATTCCCATGTGCACAACACTGGTTCCATACAAGGAATTTGGATGGAAAATGGTGGCTTTGTCTGAAATTGAATGTTACTTGCCCACCAACTGACTGTAACTTGGAGAATATTTTAAAAGATGAGGAAAGGAACTGCTAACTTGAATGAGGAGAAAGCAAAGTGAAAATTGCCATTGCAGTTGGGGGTGGCAGCAGCATGCAACAATTTAAGGCAGTATGGCTGCCCTCAGGGCATGTGCTATTTATCAAACTCTGTCTAAGAGTCTATGCAGCTTTTAGATTGAATATTTTCTCACCTAGACTGGTTGGCTGCTTACAACAACCCTCCACTCTTTTTCTTTTTTTTTAGCTTTGTCAGTGGTAAACTCCTGTGAGAGTAATGCCCTGCCTCCCATTAAAAGGATTGAAATTATAAACAAAAGCACAGGAATAAAAGGATGTCTGCAAGATCACATTGCTTCCCCTGTGTGTCTTTCCCTGTCCTAGCCTCAACAATTGCTGCTTAGTTCATATTTAGATTTTTCTGCTGTTCCCTCTTCTCAGCTAGTTTCTGTGCTTCAGGTCTCCTTTTCCCATTTTTACTGTGCTCAAGACAACCAATCCTATTTTTAGCCAGCACTGCTGTTATAAACATGATTTATTTATTATAATGAAGTTAATGATTCAAGATTACAATGGAGGAGATACTGGAAGAGCCCAGTGAAGGAACAAACCATATAATGATATCAGTCTGCCCACTAACCCTTCAGAATGGTCCACAAAATGAGCCTTCCAGTGCAGTGGAGCTAAGCGAACAACTGGTAACACTGAAGCTGGATATATAAATAATAATAATTAATAAAACTTTGTTTTTTAGAGATTTCTTTACGAGTTTTGCTGATGCATTAAGAAAGTTCATAAAGGAAAATGGGAAATTATAATAAGTGATGATAACAGCAGTGTCATCCACTAAAAGAATCTGATTCTGACCTATTTTATAAGATGGTTATTCAAAATAACTCCACTAACATCATATAGCACTGGAGCAGGAAAAAAATAGAATCAGTCCCTGGGTGCTCACCAAATAATCTGACTAGTGTACACAAAAGCACAAGGGGAAATCTGAATAAATATTCTCATAAGTAAAAGAATGCTTAAGCAAGGATATATTTTTTTTTCCTAAATCGGAAGCTGTTTTAATGACATGCAGAAAGTTCATCTCTGGAAGATCTGTTGCAACTAAACTGGAACTATAAACTGACAATGCAATGATAAGCTACGTATGTGACTGTAATATTTATCGCCCAAACAAAGGAAGAAAGAACAATGATAATACAAAGCTCTTTTTCCTCTAATGGAAGCATATGCTTTGTAGGCTTAAGGAATCTGGTAGAATTATTGCTGAGACCAAATCATACAAAGCCTGGATGCGGCTGTAATTAACTGAAATTAGGATTTTTATTAGAGAAATATTCTTATGGATCATATCCAGGTCAAAGAACTTAAGGATGGAGGGAAAAAAAAATCAGAAATTGAGGATGGGATCTAGTGGAAGGGCTACATCTGTGCTTTAGACTAGATTATAAAGATTTCAGTGGTTTCCTGCCTCTAGTTCTTGAGTATCTTCACTTTGGGGTAGAAGTTTTTAGGCTGCTGCAATTGTACTGTAGAATAAAGCTGCTGGAATGCACCCTTGGGATGCTTTATAAATAGCAAGAACCTGGGTCTGGGCACTCTCTCTCTTCTCCTTACAGAAGAAAGCCTTCATGGAGGAGAGCTCTGAGGAGTTTGTACCAGAGTTGTACACACAGATATGTCTTGTACTTGAAACATAAAGAGCACTGGAGCTCCTTAGGAGGAAGGGTACTCTTAGAAGTGTTCTTCCTAGGAGAATCAGTATTGGCAATGTGTGTGTTTTATGGTCTTTCCTTGAAAGTGTGGCTTATCTTTCTAAACTGCAGGTTATTTTTTCTATTAAACACATAAACTATGCTCGCTCAATGTATGTCAGAGTCCTGAAGAAAAAAAAAAAAAAGCATCTGTTTTCTTGGTACTCAGAAGAGTGATTTAAGTTATAGAAAGGGGGAATAAAATTGATGCTGGGTGGCAAGGCACCTACATCCTTTAGATGAGTGAAACAGAAAGACGAACAAGGCCAGTGGGCCACAAGAACATTAATGATTTGAACCCAGAAAAAAAGCAGCAGTGGTCCCACTTAACTGAATTCATCTTTGTTGGGTATAGGTTGATGGGCTCAGAGGCAGAGGTGTCTAATTCTCATGTTGAGAAAATATGAATTAAATCTGAGACTAAATTGTGGCACAAATGAAGTGTGGGTACCTCTGAGTTAGTCTTAGCCAAACGCCTGAGAAGAGGTGCAAAACCTTTAGATGCTGGCCTATCTCCACTGCTGTTTTGAGTAGAAGTAGCTTGCTGGGTCTTGCTGAGATGCACTTGTAATGGGGAACATACTTGTATCAAAGTTGACTTTTTGGTAGTGAAGAGAGGAGAGTGATTCTGTGAAGAACAGGTTTAGTATGGCTGTGTTATTGCTTCTCAAGAGGCAAGTCTTGATACCATGCATTCTTTTCCCTGGTCTTGCTCACACGTATTGCTCTTCCATTCCAAACTTTTCTTCCCCCTTAGAGCTGTCAAAGTATATTTGTCAACTAACATGAATAGAACCAGTCACTGCTTTCTGTTTAAAAAAAAAAACTATACAAAAATTCACTCCAGGTTTATAAGAAAGGAGACGATGGCAGAAAAACCTTTTTTAATAAACTCGCTGTTTGAATTACTATTTAAGTTACCTTACCTCTTCTTTCAAGTACTAATCTTCAGACTTGATTAATTTGTAAGCTCCATTTCATTTGTTCAAGTTTTAAGTCCTTTCAAGTGATTTTATTTTAGGAGACATTCTTCTCTGTCCTGGGCTCTGGATACAATAATTTCACGAGAAGAAAAAAAAGAATGATCTCACTTCTTATGCTCATAACAAACAATTGCATTAGCTGATCTAAAAATAAAATAAAAGTAAAAAAGAAACACCCTCTGAGGCAAGTTTCAGCAAGTGCTCATGTCCAGACTAATCTAATAAATGTTTAAATTGAAGTTTGATGTTGTAGGAGGTGGTAGAAATGAATGACCTGTCTACAAAGATTTACCTCTGCTCTTCCCACTGAGAGGAATTTGCTTAAAATTCCCCTCTTGCAACTGTGACTGTGAGAATCCCACTCTCTGACCTCTGCATTATTTGTTATCTGTCTTTTTCTGCTGTCTCAGTGCCTTCAGCCTTTCAACCTCCCCTCCTTCTGACTCCTCTGAGGTGGTGGAATCTCTACTCCCCACTTTTCCCACAACCATTGGTATTCCTTTCTGTATACAAATGTGGTGAATGATTTCCCCAAACACTCCACTGGCAAATATTCCAGTGTATTAACCTGCTATTTTGTTGAGTAAAACTGTAATATATCTTTGTCAGTTCATACCTGAACATATGGTGGTGTTTTAGTTGTGCATAATTTCCTTAATCTCCATCAGGAGGTAGGGAAGAACAATGCACAAGAAAACTATTCTTTCACCCTTGGTACCTGATCCAAAGCTCCTCGGAGTCGTTTGGTGTTTTTTAAATGATTAGGGATGCCATCTCTTGGAATAAATACCTCCCTAGTCACTCACTGCAGAAATCCTTTGCTGTGTGATATAGTGTCTTTTTTTTTCCTCTTCTCGTGTTGCCCAAATGACCCTTTACAAAGCTGTGTGTCGCTGAGACTCCTCATTTGTGTGTCCACCCAATAGTAGTCTGCTTTGCAAAAACATCCGTATACATCACTGCATCTTCTATGATTTCTCCAGACCAGTTTAGCAATGGGATTGTGGTCATCAACAGCAATGAGGCCGTGACGCAATGAAGGTGAAAGAGGAGATGCAATAGCACAATGATACTCTTCTATTCTTAGTACTGGATTGTGTTCAAGCGAAGAGTGCTGCAGGAATACTCAATTTAATGTCAAATAATGTCTAATTTGAAAAAGCATAGCATTTTATCTTGAAAGTTGTTTTTGAGGGAAAATACGAATGTTTAAGGTCATGCTTCTGTGCCCCATATGACCCAAGATGAAATAAACTAAGCCTTCCCAGGTGAGTGCCCTATAAAACAAACCTCCTTTCAAATGAAGGGAAGTATCAACATTTTTACTCTTCTGCTTTGCAGTTGTTAAGTAGAAGTTACCAGAAAAACTTGATGTAAAAGGAGTGCAAACTGTATCAGAAACACTTTACTTAACAGTCTGTTATTTAGTGCACTTACTAAAGAAATGGCCCCCAGAAGAGCTCCTGCAGAAGGTAACAGATGTTGTCCTCTGATTAACCAGGAATGGTGAGAGTTTAATGTGTGCCAAATCCTGAAGTCCTTACTCAGGAAAAAAAAAAAAGAAAAGAAAAAAAAGAAAAAAAAATCCAGTACTTGCATTAATTATGCCCGAAGAATGTGATAAAAGTATCAAAATGCAAAATAAAATCCATTCAAAAATATAGTGTCAAACAGCTCAAGCCTTGTCTGACTTGAGCTGTGTATTCTGTTGGCCTCAGATCTAATGTTTTTGGTAACAGGAAAGGTTTGCTCCAGAATGTTTCCCTGGTAGGGCAAAAGGAAAGTTCATGAATTGGATGAATTATACTAAAAGGAAGAATCCCAGTCCTTAGCATCTCTGCTGGCATCCAAGACAAATTAGATATTGGGAAACACACAGAATGAGAAGTTTCTTTCCAATAAACAGTAAATAAATAAATAAATCTGAAGAGATGACATAAAAGGACAATGGCACTGAAGTATATAATGAGCCTGGACCTATGCTATTGCATTTATATAGGCTTTCCAGCGATAAAGTAGGTTAAAAGACAAATTAATGGTATGCTTCCTCTTCATGAGAAAGAGACCAATGGTAGTTACTATGGCAACTACTTGCAATTCATCCTATTAACTTTCTTATTGCAGGAACAATCAATAATAATACAGATCGCTTTAGGATAAAATATACATGAGGTTTTTTAAAAAAATATGTATCGTTTGCTCTACTTTCAAATAAAATGTGGTATGTTCTTAAAAAGAAAAGACAATGTTAGACAGAAGCAAAACTTTGTTTTGCCTGGAGGAAAAAAATGGTGAATCAAGTTTGTACCAAAAATCAATCTTCTCTTAGCAACTTCAGCAAACTGTTCAGATTAATTTCTTCTGAAATGTTTTGACATTTGTGTTCACTTTCATTGTGAAGGTTATACCTTATTTAAAGGCATAATACTGCATGCTGATATTTCTGCTTATGCTAGTTATGGGTACTTACACTCTTAGGAGGTCTAGGTAACCCCTCTGAAAAACCTTTTGGAAGTGCAGAATTGTCTTAAGTGGCTACTGCAGATCCTGTACTGTGCTTCACAGTACTTTTCATACATGGAACAGCAAGAGGAACCCTGTCGGGTACCTCCTGATTCCTGTGCTACAGGCAGCAATGACAGGAACACTGCATCTGTCCTCTGAGGAATGTGTACTTTTCAGTGGGATGTATCAGATTCTCAGTCTTTACCTGCTTCAGTTTTCGTGGTTGCTAGGAGACACAAATTGAATGAGGTTTGCAACCACTGATTTCAGAGATACTCACCACTAACAGGAAGGTACCCCATATGCAAATGAATAGAATTATTGAGTGTTCTGAAGTAGGAAACTTAAAGAACAACTCTGGGTTGCATGATTTGTCAGTGGAAGCATGCTGTGTACTTCCGGCACTTCTGACAGACTGAATCTTTAGTTCAGAATAGTGGTTAGGACAATGAATCGGTCTTGAGAAATCTTTCTCAACTCAGCTGAGATCTTCCTGTGAGGTTTCACAAAATTTACTTTGCATCTCTTTCCCCACCTCACTTATGGATGGTACTGTGCTGCCTTGTACGTCCTGTGGACAAAGGTATAGTTGTGACTCTAAGGCACCTGGATGTGTCAGTGATGAGACTGATGTAATCTAGAAGTTGTGCCTGCTCAGGAACTTCAGCATGAAAATACCAACTTGAGATTTCAAGCATTTCTTTCCCAGGTAAGGTGGAGTCTTTCCATTTCTTACAGTGACAGCTGGGTTGTACCAGTTGCCTGCAAATGAAACAGAGATCTATTCCAGCCCCCAATATTGATCAATCTAAGTCACTGCTCTATGTTCCTTGTCACTGAATATGTCCCTAATATATCAGCAGTGGATGACTCAAGCTCTGTTTATGTGCATATGATTGTAAATATGTGAGATTTTAACATCATCCAGTTTATAATACTTGCAAAGCCAAATATGTCTTACCGCTATTTCACTTAGAGGTGTGAATCATAATATGTTATAGCAAATTTAAGGTAGTAGCCCTGTGTGGATTGCTGAGGGCCTTCTCTCGTGAATGTGTCAGTTTTTGAAGGCAGAATTTTCTGAAGATGTGTGGCTGTTTTACTAGATCAAATGCATAAATCTGAGCTGCCTGAGAAGGAGTACTGGAACAGCAATGTTTCTGTGTCATGGATAAATTTGTACATCCTAACTTTACATCTGCTGTCACTTCACAGTCTACAGTTCTACTTGTGTTTCCCCTGATGGTTCCTTCCACAGAATTCCTATGCTCAAAGTAAGAATTACAAAATACTCTTAAATTTGAAAACTTGAAGATAATAAACAGATTATTAATCTGCTTCCAAGAGAAGCTGCTGATCTGCTGTTAGAAATTTCATCACACTTCATTAATATAAAAATGACCCAAACAGTAACAGCTTAACTTTCTTCTCCAATTCTCTTCTACCACTAAGTTATTCAACTTTTCTTCACGTGATTTGGATTCTTGAGCTACAAGTCATCTTTGGTTCTTCCCTTTATTGCTTTGACCTATGCATGTTTTGAATATTTCTCTTACCAAGAACCCTCAAATACCTTTTTCTTTCAGCTGCCCAAAAAACATCCCAAACTCTTACATCAGAAGCATTTCTTTTGCCTTTCTTCAAGCCATACTAAAGCTATTTTGGGGTTTTGATGCTTCTCAAAAGACGATCTGAACTGCAGTCACAGACTTAGAGATGTCTAATCATACTCACTATATATTCTTCTTTTTATTTCTCATTTTCAGGCCCAACGAAGATAAGCTCTATAAAAATGTATCTTTATTTACCTGATTAGTCATTTTATTTTTTCCCCCCATTCCACCCCTATTTTTAGAAGTATAAAATCAGTAATTATCCACATTATTAAGCAGTTTAAATGAATGCTTACAATAGCTGCCACCCCTTGGCTCTCCCCCCTCCCTAACCAAAGAAAAGCCAGGAAAGCAAACCACGCAATCAAATAAATAATAAAAAAAAATAATCTGAGTATCTTAGACTGTTCTTGTATAACCCCAATAAAATAAGACCCGACAATCAATCTGCCAGTTTGGTGCTCTCTTATAAAAAGATGAACAGCACTTCTCAGAGGATGAATTTAAAAGCTCTGCGCAACTGCTCTCTTTGAGACTTAGTTTCTCCTGCCCTTTTAGTCTGGTTTTGTTTTTCCTCCTACTCTTTCTTTAAAAAAAAAAAAACAAAAAAAAAACTGAAGAGAAAACTGTCACAATATATTTGTAAAGTACTCTGTGAAATACGAAGGCTCTTCCAAGACCAATAATGCTGTGCATACTGGGACTCTTCATCCAAACAGTTTAGTTAAGTAATACACCAAATCAAGATGTTGTAAATCAAAATAACATCATCCTAAAATGGATTTAGGGACAGATTGGAGTATGAAAGCAATAACAAAGACTTCACAGGCAGGGCTTCTCTGCTTAGAGCAACCTGTACAATATATCTGTGAAATGATGCAGTGGGGATCCTTATAGCAGGTGGCACTGAGAGCTGAGAGTACAGTGCCTGCAGAGATTAAAAAAAGAAAACAAGACCTGGCAAGAAAAGCCAAAGCAACATGATGCCATCAATTTAGGTTCTTGCTGCCTCAGTTGCCATAGCTTGTGTTCATGGATGAGAGCTGTGACTGAGTGACACAAAAGTAAAGAGAGGAGAATGAGCAGTCGCTTGGAAAATAACTGAACATGCTTCAGTGTTTGTTGCAATTCTTTTCTTTCTTCTCAAGAGAAGAACTTAATCTTGAACTCCTCACTCTCTGAGGTAACACTGATTCTGTAAACTAGCTCTATTTGAGATCACAAGGACTAAAAAAGTTATTGCTTTTAAAGTCCATGTGTAGACATTTTATGTGGCAGGAACTCCTGTCTGCATCTGTAGTCTTTCAACACATCATGTATTAGTGCAAGAAAAAGCCCTGTGTGTGTGCATGCATGCACAACGCAAGAAACTTTTTGAAGTCTTAGTGCTGCTGTTTAGCATTATTAACTCCTCAAAATATCCCTGGTATGTACCCTTCCCATGAGCTAATACAAGAGAAAAAGCAAGCTTTCTCTCTTCTACTGGGGATTTGCATTTCAGATTTCTTCCCTCTTTCAGCCTCACAGGGAGCTCATGTGGAATATTTATTTTGCCTTTTGATCAATAGCCACTGTACCAATTCCTCTTATCTATAATTCTGTCAGTAACTTTTTTTTTCTTTCTTTTTTTTTTTTTTTAAGTTAAAAGCATGAAGAAAGAATTTTAAAACATCCAGACTGGACACTGTTATGCAGATTTCAAATTCTTTAATGTCACTTGAAATATAGCTCATCATTTTGGTAGACTTTGCATTAGACCCACACTTTAACATTATCTGTCTCAGTATTATACAACTTGTATTTCTCTACTTAATTTGTGTTGCAGTTTGGTGCCCTTCTACAGAAAAATGCTGTAGTCACTACGATATCTGAGATACACCCATCTCTTCTCCATTTTGCTGAAGTGACTTATGTGTTTAAATAATGTCAGTTTTAACTGGGTTTGAGAAAAAGGTAGAAGAAAACTGAGGGATTGACTCTTTGGTCTCATGGCTAATGCACTCTGATTTGGGATGAGGAGAAGTGTCAGGTTCAATTCTCTGCTTCAAATAAGGAGGATGGATCTGAACCTAAATATTCTGTATTCCCATGATTAACCCTGGGCAGCTGAATGAAAGGCTCTACTTCTTTCTCCTCTTGGTTATGCTTGTATCTAATCAGGAAAACATTCAGATCTATGCTATGAATGTGGCATGTTCCCTTCAAGCACAAGATCACCAAATCATAGGGGCTGACAGGAACCTGGGGGGATCATCAAGTCTAGTAATGAGCATTTTCTCTCTCAAAGAAAAAAAAAAGATTGAAACCATAATACATTCCTCAGCATTTCAGTATTTCCTTCAGGCAAACATAGGTGTTGTCACTGTAAACAGGTTGGCTTTTATTTGGGTCCACACAACCACTGAACCCCTCTAAGAACAAGGTGAGAATCTGGCCAAGAGAATCCGACTTCTGGCTTCCAGGGGTGGGAAAGCAGAGCTAAACTGACTACAATTTGGTGGAGCTACACCTTTATACACCTTTCAGTTACTTGAGAGAGGATCTTTTTTCCTCACTAATATACAAGAGACTTATGTCTCCACTGGAGCTTTAGATGTAAAGCACACCAAAAATTTCAAAGAAACACAACATTAATAGTATGTAGATTTCTCTTCCTTGATGGTATCAAGAGCTCCCACTGACAGCAGTTAGTAGCATCCTGCCTGCCGCCAGTACAAGAGTTCTGTTCTTTAAGAAGCTAGAAACAATGTGGAGAGGTCAGAGGGTACCTTAGCATGAAAGCAGTCAGCATCCATCAAGAGCACACCACAAATTCTGCAGGTGGCATAAACTGCATGCTTAAGTACTACTCATTGCCTGGTACACAAGCATCTGATTTTAATTTGCTATGAATTATTTTTAAAGGGAACTTGACTTATTTCCTGCTTTGATGCTTTTTCTAGGGAAGGAAAATAAAATGCACAAGGGTTAAAAATGAGGTGGGATAAATAAAGTATGTTTGATAGGATAATGATCCAAGACCAGCTGTTGCTGAACAAACATTTATTATTATAAATCATCAGAGGCCTAATAAAATATAGACTTACCATAATAATACCAAACAAAAATGCTTATGTAATTATTAAATATGCAAAATTCAAAGCTCCCTAGAAAATTAATTTTTGTGGGCATAGGCCCAAGTCTACTTCTCTTGCATGCACATCACTCAGACACCGGTAAAGAAAATCCTGTGCCTTCGCTGAGATTTACTTTATCATTTAAAGCATGATTTACACTGAGACAAAGAAGACATAATTGTGAAATACCCCTGGTTATGACATATCACTGCTAGAGAATTCCAAATAAATGTTCATGCTCTGGCATTCTTTCTTCTGGGGAAGAAGTGGAATGTATTAAAAATGCCAGACATGACAAGCTACACTAACTTGAGTGCTTGAGTACGTTTCTTTCCATAATTTATATGCCATATATGTATTGACATACAACAATAAAATACGCCAATATGTTGGCAATTTCCAAAAGCTGAAGGGTGAGAAAGCTGTGAACAGTAAGGCAGTGCTGGTGTAGCTCAAGGTAGGAAAGTTTGCTTGCACATGTTAGAAGGCATCACTTGTATTTACACTATCTTCATTCTCTTTCCTTGAAATCTCTCGAGTCCCTGCACAGATAAGACTGCCTGAGCGCGCTTGGCCTATCAATGCTTTGTGGTACTGCAGTGCTGCCCTGAAACGGATGCTTTTCCAATGCTTGGCTTTTGACAGTGGCATCCAAAATGACAACCCCTGTTCTGTTTGGAAGTATCAGCAGCCTTTTGGTGTCTCTTCCTGCCACACTGGGTACTCACCATCTGTGTTGGATGGAAAGCAAAAGATGCTGTCAAGCTGCAGAGTAAAACAGTCATTACACTTTACTCTGTGACAAGATCTTTGACTGGCATGGGGTTAAGCTGAGCAGGTACTGAGTGGCTTTAAAAAAGGAGCTGTAGGTATCAAAGAGTCTCAAAATGACATTTTAATCAAGCTTTGCTTGAGCAATTTGCTAATTACATTCAACTGCACTTAAAATTCTGACAACTCCTGTTTTCTCTTTATAGAGAAAATGCAGAAAATTGTTTTGGGTACACCACTGCTTATTCTGAATACCTCAATGTCATATCATCCAGGGGAGATGGTGGCAGATCCTAGCAGAAGTCAGATTTGCAATTTCCTTTCCAACATCACTTTGGAGTAAATTTGGTCACCAGTATATTCTTCTTTTCCTCTCCTTGCAGTACATTTTTTCTATATTTAAGTATGTATAATGGATCTGCTAAAAAACATCAGAGACCATTAAGCCAGAGAAGCATGAAATCAAGTAGAAATTATTATTTTAATTCTATGCACTTGTGCATAACCGTATGAACATGGTGCCAAATAAACATTCATCTGAACTCCAGCTCGTACTCAAGACAGTAATCTGATTTTCAGTTTGGTAGCAGGAAATATGAGCCTGCAAACATTTCAAGAGAATCTTAGCTGCAAAAAAACAGCTTGTATATACTCTGAGAGGCAAAAGAAAATGTCAATTACTCAGTAGTAATTGTATTGTTTAAAAAACCTCTTCAAATGGCAGCACTGGGGCTTGACAGACAAGTACCAATCTGTAAATTTTGTTAATCATGTGCAATGTAGAAGCATAAGCTCAGTGTTCATGGACTGCACAATCCTGCCTCGTCGTGAGCGGGCTGAGTTCCAGCCTCATGCACAGTTTCCAAGGGGAGCCTCTGGTTTGACTTGGGCTAGTTTGTGAAAGAGATCATTGGAGCATTACAGATGTTGGAAACTGTAACAAGTAACTTTTTTTTTTAATCATCATTTATGTATAGTAATAAATATTTGTCTACTAAGCCTCGTAATGAGGACAAATTATCTCAATCTGGAAAATGATATTTGGAGTAAGACCAAAACATCTTAATCCTTTTTTCCCTTAATATAACAACAGCTATTCAGTTATTTCATTTTAAAGATCTCTTTTTCCATGAAGGAACTTTTAGAACTTTCAGAAAGATAAGTAGAGTGATGCTTTATTATGAACAACATAACTAGTCCTTTGTGTTTGTGTTGGAATGCCATCATTACAGTGCAGGTCAGAGACAGAAGAGGTCTCATGTCTTCTGGAAGGGGACTGAAATGAAGAGGAAAAGGGCACTTCCCTAAGGTCTCAAGAGAACTGGCCAAGGAGAATCTCTAGTATGGTCTTCCTGGATCCCAGGTTATTATTTGAGGCATTTAACAATCTTTTTTCATTAGTCTCACTGCATCTTAAAAGTGTTCTGAGCTCATGGGTAATTCCTGGGCATGTCGGCAGCCTACTTGCAGCTCTTAATAAATTCAGAACATGAAAGATGAAGGAAGGGTGGGATAATAGAGTAGGGCATCAAAGCTTGAGTTGACAGAGGAAGAAAATATGCAGTGGAAGCAACTGAAAAGGGAAGTCCTCTCAGGTATCTCATGTCACTTAAATGTGGTCTTAATGACTATCCTTGAAAGCAGCAGTCTAACAGGAAGAAATCTACAGGTCCTACTTACCCAAATAACTTGCCTGCTATTTCAGATTATTTATAATTGAAAGCTGAACCTTTCAACAGCTCTTCTCACTTTCCAGCTGTAGGTTGGTTTAACAGCTGTGGTTTAATGCCATCAGACTGGAACTGCACTGGGCCATTCCCCTTCAGTGACAAAGGCACACAAGCTCCCAGAGTTCCTGTGTAAAATGCAAAGTAAGGCATCTCAGCCCACATGCTGCCTTTCAGCATGGAAATAAGTGGCTGTAACAAAAGGATGAAACAACATTTCCTTGCTTTCTGTGCATTTCTGGCTTCTTGATGTTGTCTGTGCTGCCCTTTGCTCTGTCATCTCTCTCCCCAGCGCTCAGAACAAGGAGGTTACTGTGGCATACTAAAAGAGCTGGAGGCAGTTAATGAATAACAAAATGGAGAGTGCACTTTCACAGACTCCGTAATTTCTGAAAGTGCCTTACTGAATGGAAAGGCATCTGAAATCTCCAACCTGAAGTTTCAAAGTGGGGAAAGAGGGATGCATCTTCTCAGTGTGTGAGAAGGAGCTGTGAGCTCCAGAGGGTCTCCTGCTGTCATTGTAAGGGTGACATCTTCCACTGCCCTCAGTGAAAAGCTTTTACATCTGCCCTTTCACTCTTAAGAGTGTTTAGGTTTTTTAAGCCAGCTCAAGCTGGGGTCCCTTAACCTTTCTGGTTTAGATTCCTGACCCTGAAAAGAAGATGTAGCTCCAGCACATGCATCAAAACTCTTTATGCTGCACATGGGAGAGGCAAAATGCCTCAGCCAAGTCAGAAAATCCATAGCTGTGTGGAAAATCACCCAGAGCAGCTTCCTAGCACTTCAGATGCCAAAGCCACTAAGGCTACTCCTGCAACTCTATTCCTGTGGGCTGCTCTGCCTGTGCCAACAGCAAAGCTGACCACTGGCCTCACCTCCTTCCACATTAGCAGAGCTCAAGAGCTCTGGTCTCTAAACTAATAAGCAAGAAGACTGTACAGGTATCCCATATTATTGTCTTTGTGAAAATTTGCTGGTCTTGTATCTTTTTAGGTGATTGTCATCAATGAAATTTGTTTTATAGCAATGAATCTGCAAAACTCACAGTTTAAACCCTTAGACTGAGTTAAATTCAAGTCATACAAGAAGTAACCATATCTGATTAACATCAAAAACAGCTAGAAAATGGGAACAAGAACTACTGCTACTAGATCTTTAAAAATATTGCATAATTTGAGCACTGTAAGAAAAAAAAAACAAGCTTATTTGGAACAAAATGAAGAAAGAAATGTACAATATTGCCTTTCATTATTTCTTTGTATCTGTGAGGACTGTGTCGTTCTAAGTAGCATGTTATGTCACCCACTTGATGTGCGCTGTGCTCTCAGTGCCGTGGTGAAGTGTTTCCACCAAGATGATGCTGCACTTGGGCTCTGAGAGCCCTTGCCCATGCTAATGGCCTTCCACAGCTATGGAGTGTAACCTTTTGCTCACCTGTACCTCAGCTCAACAGGGCAGAGTTTCTAGCAAAAGGAGTATTTGGCTGATTAGAGGAGATGACACAAATATCAAAGAAACTATGCTCAAGCCAAAGAGGTCCATCTCTGAAGATAAACTTGAAAGACAGAAGAAAGCAACTGCGTGGATTTTTCTTAATACTTTTCATGTAGGATAAGACATCTCCTCTTGGCTTTAGTTGAACATTTTCTCCAGTTAACCCCCTTCGAGTTAGTCCTTCAGACTTGCTTTAATACTGAAGTGGCAAAGAGTAATCTGCAGTTGTGGCAGTCTCTCATGGCTGAGCACAATGCTCCTCACCAGCAGGTTTCTTGCTAGGTTCCAGCAGCTCCACTGTTTCTCCCATTGCAGTGTTCCTTAGCTACTTGAATACACTGTGACAGGAACATTGACCTGCATACCTTTCACATCCGTACACACACTACAAAATATTAATTTAATTTATCAGGGAAGAAGCTTTGAGCTGGTCAAAGGACAACAATGCAGCTAACCATTCTGTCCTTTATCTGCAGCAGCTTTTCCTGTGTAATATTTGCATAGATTCAGAAAAGAACTGACTCTGCATGAATTATTGTCTTCATATTTTTCTGCCTGGAACGTGTTATCTTCCCAGTGTGGTTTGCTGTGACTTACAGAAGAGGACGGCAAAGAGCAGAAGTAAAGTAATTTCAAAGTACCTAATTTATCTGGAGCTTTTCGTACGGTTTGAAACAATGGTGAATATCCTCTTGTTCCTCCTTTGTTGCCATGGATTAGGAGTGTTCAGTACTCCTGCTTAATCCTGGTGCTTATTAACTCTTAGCTGGACAGGTAAAACAGTGGAAGAAATGTTTTGGGAGTGAATGATGGGATTTAGGATCTTGTGAGCTGACTATAAACTTCATTTTAGTCCTAATGTAACAGAGCCCTCCAAGTGAAGTATTGATTAAACTGCAATACCAGGCAGGCTGGAAAATTCTGTTTCTAGGTAAGGCTCTGACTATTCTTCACAGCAAACAAGAGCTCCTGACAGCACTCTGCCTCCCTTCAGGGGACCGGTGACATGCCCCAACCTCCGCACAGAAATCTTGTGGGCTGGCAGCAGCGGGTGAGCTGATGGCAGCCCAGATCCAGGCTGTGCTGCCTGCTGCATGCCATCAGCTTAATTACAGTAAAGGCCTGCGCTCACTCGTATGCTGAGGCTTTTTCCTTTTGTACTGCTTTTGTCTTCCACGTTGCTGGCAGCAGCTCCACTTCCCTTCTAACTGCCTTTCCCCTGGATAATTCAGATCGCAATCTTTCGCTGGTTGTTTTTGTTGTGGTCTCTTAATTTCCTGAATTTCTGACACTTCTTTCTTGCTGACGTGTTGGAAAGAATAATGCAAAAGAGAAATCAACAAAATGTGGTGCTGCAACTCTGCTTGTCTGTTGGCCTTATCCCCCAGTCTCAGTGCTCTTTGCAGCGGAGGATAGAATTAGTCCCAAGTGAGGCATTTCCCACAGCCCAGATTTTCTATATCTATTTCTTTTCTATGACCCTGGAATTACTCAGCAGGTAGCAGTGAGAACAATAGCTAGATTAACACAGACCTCTTCTGCCTAACATCCTGTGAGAGAAAGGATACAAATCTGCAACGCATCATTGTAGGTTTTCATTTTTTTTTTAATTTGATTTTAACATTTTTTATAATCTTAATAGCTAGCAGTATGGGCTCAGGGGGAGAGCAGATTCTGAAGCTTCTGTTGTTGTTGTTTTTAAAAGAAAGTGTATAATGTCTTCTTTATTGAAGAAAAGCTAGTTTAATTTTTATATCTATGGTAGGAGTGGCTCCAGCGAGGAGCTGGGCACTGAAGTGATGAATTCCATCATGGTCCTGTGAAAACTCCAGCTGCAGTGCTCAGCTCAGCACTGCACCATTTGTTCTTAGTGGGGCTTTATTTAAGATGTAATCTAAAGGCATACGAGTGGATAAGAAATGTGATTGATTGCAGTGTTATTACTAATAATTCCTCATGTTAAGTTGCATTCTTTTTATCTGCCCTATGTCACTGTATGCTCCCCTTCATAAATTTTAAGCCTAGCTTTATTTTTCATGGAGAATTTTAAATAGTCTGGTTCAGTAGTAAAATCTATTGGAACCAAATTTAATCTATGGTGACCTTTGAGGTATAACACACTAAAAACTACCTGAAGTGATAACAAGGCTGTGCCTCAAGAAAACTTAGAATATATGGAAACTGTACCGTTTGTCTACTTCATACCCAATTAGTACATGTAAGATATCTTTACTGTTTAGCATTATCTTATTTTACCTAGTTTTTCTAATTTAATATAGATTAATTCCTAAGTAGTTCCTACATGATAACTAATTTCAATTTCTACTCAAGAAAGCCACATAAATAGATATTAAAAAACACAAGTAGTGTTGTGAGATGGCAATGGAAATTGTAGTGGTGGAAACATAAATTCCATTTAATTTTATTGTAATTCTGCAGGAATACTTTTTTCAAAACACTGCATCAATTTCCAAATCCATTTGTTATTCATTTTATCAGACAATAATGAAATCATTTAATACACTATAGTCTGTCATATGTACTTCTCTTGGTGTTTCATTTTAATTTAGCAGTACTTAGTAGACACTTAACTGATTGCCATTCTTAAATTTAATAGGCAAAATCTATCTTTATCTTGTTCTTTTCTATAGATTAATATTAATCTTATTCTAAGATAAGTTTCTACCATTAAAACAGAAAGGATTTCTTGAAAAATAATCTTGTCTAGCAGACTTATCTAGATCATATACTTTCCTGTTGGAAAAGGGCTGAACACTTTAAAAAATCCTCCAGCCTCCTGGAATGGTACTGCTTGATAAGAAACAAAATGAGGTGGGGAAAATGGGGCTATTCAGACCACCTAATTCCAGGTTCAGATAATAACTGATGGAGAAGAGGGTCAGAAAAGAATGGAATCAGGCCTTGATGAGAAAATACAGGCAGTACTAGCTTTTGTACTCATCGCATCTCTAAAGCTTCCTTAGAAGCAAGGTTTGGGCTGAGGATAGAAAAAGTGAAATACGAGAAACAAAGTGGATTCAAAATAACTTGGAGAACATGGACTTGTTTGTTTCTTTAAGTCTGACATGGTCTCTGGGCTGCTCCATGAGAGAGGGCAGCAGTTGAGCCCACACTTTGGGCATCACCAGGGCTAGAACCAAACACCAGCAGATTTTCCCTAGGCCTTGGCATGGCCATATGGTTACTCCCCTGGACTGGAGAGAGGACCTGCAGAGAAATGCACCCTCAGCAGGGCAGGGGGTATGAAACATAGGGTTTGCTCTCAACTCTGCTTTGTGTATCTTTTTCCTTCCTTTTTTTTTAATTTATTTTTTCTTCTTTCTTCGTTCTCTTTGCCTTCTGCTTAATAAGAGCCTGGCTTAATCAGCCAAGCCTGCATCTTCTGTAACACTGCTGTGAGTCTGTGACCAATGAGACAGCTAAAGGCAATGCCCCGAGCAGCCCAGTGCTGCTAGAAGTTTGCCAAGTCTTGCAGTGGCTGATAAGAGCATGTGCTGTGCTCAAGCTGCTCCAGCTGCTATTGTGCATTTTTAAATGAGTTTAGGAGTGGTGGGGGAGTTCCAGGAGGCTGAGAAAAGCAAATGTTGTTCCAGTATTTAAGAGAGTAAAATGAGATGACCCCAGTAATTACAGGTTTGTCAGATTGGCTGCTGGTCCTGGAATGTCTGATGTAGAATTTGATTAATAAAGGATTAACAGTAGAAATCTAATTAATGCCAATCAGTAGGGGCTTAGAGAAAGCAGATCCTGTCAAAATTACTTTTTTGTGAATGAGATTACAAATTTTGTTGATAACCATAATAATGTTCTTCTAATAGCATTCTATAAAGTATTTGACTTGGTACTGCATGATACTGATTAAAAAGAAAAAAAAAACCACAACAGAAATAAAAAGTTGATGTAAAAACTGTCAGAGCTCAAAGCAAACACTAATAAGGGATCCTTACAAGCTATACACTACTTTTACTTATGGGCTCTATTAATTTCTTATTCCTTTGATATTTTAGGCCTTTCTTATGACTTTCAAAGGAAAGTTGTTATAACTATGCAAGTCTGTAAGTGACTGGCTTTGGAGGAATGCTTTAAAAGAGAAGGACCAGTCACCGATACAAAACATGGACCACATGTTTGCATCCAGATTAAGAAACAGGCATTTTAGTGCAACTACATGTAATGCCATAGTTAGAAACAAGGGTCTTCACTGAGTTCAGCCCTGGGAAACTGATATTGAAGAATGCCCTTGGGGTCATAGTGTCTAACCACGATGAATATGAGCTCCCAACATAGTAATGGGCAAGATTATATTCCATACAATTTCGTACAGATGACTCTGCTGTGTTACTAATATAAATTGCATTAACATATAGTAGCAAAACTCATCAGCATTGTATTCCACACTGGCTAATAAATGTCAAACCCTTGGCAGGGTTTCAACTCAGCTTACATTCCCCTAGTACACTTGCTCTGATTTAACCAAGGGTTCTGCCTCCATCTCTATTCATGCAGTTCTGCTGTCTCCCTTGTATCAGAGCTTATGATTGCCTGACTGCTGGGAG
>JAOWBP010004220.1:16282475-16312721 GCA_028571105.1 Tragopan temminckii | reverse complement strand
GGGGTTGGACTCGATGATCTCTGAGGTCCCTTCCAACCCCTACAATTCTGTGATTCTGTGATTCTGTGATTCTGTTCTGCCTCCATCTCTATTCATGCAGTTCTGCTGTCTCCCTTGTATCAGAGCTTATGATTGCCTGACTGCTGGGAGAATTGTATGAGCTAGGAGTGTGGGGAGAATGGACAGGTTTCTACTAGAAGATGGGTGATGTATGGACCAGAGAAACTGGAATGGGAATTAAAGGGTTATTCTTGACACTAAAACAGTTAACAGTTCCAGAATTTGCCAAGTTGACAAAAGGAAGGATATCAGTAGTGAAAAAAGGACATGGAGGATGACTTGTATCGAGATTTGGGATAGTTTCTACGAATTGGAGGCGTTAAATTGTCTACCCAACTCTAGCATGCTAGCAAGTCTCAGCTTGTCCCATTTATTGTGGCTTTAAATCCCTTGGTCTGCTTGGCAAGTTGTTGTTAGCTCTCGGAGGAGTGGATTGCTAGCATATTAACTTCATATTTGGATAGAGGAAGAAATATTGGTGTTTGGTTGCCAACTGCAGGAGATGATCTTAGAGGTCTTTTCCAGTGTTAATGATTCTATGATTCTATGTTTTTTTTCAAAGAAATATGTAGTCCTTAAAATGGAAAATTTTGGATAATCATACAAGAATTCATTAAAGATTTGACCACTTTTGTGGACAGGGAACACGGCTAAGAAGTATATCCTCCTTGTTTAGTAGTAGTTAGGAGTTTAAATCAGCCTAGAAATATTGTCAGTGCTGGTAGTTAAGGTGATAAACTGTTGGAGAATAGGTCATGTCAAACTCAAGCCTAGAGGTTTTCCCAGATGCTCCGCTCTAGTTCTCTCAAGAATAAATTCAGGAGAGTCTCATGGTTTGTATTAGGCAAAGCACTGTACATGCCCTCCAGCCTTTCAATCTCGATCTGAAGTGAGGATGCAGAAGAAAATCCATACCAATTAGAGAAGCAATATTGGTGATGTGTCCTGTTTATTGGTTTCACTGGGGCTTTAGGAGGTTGGAGCTGTATTTGTTATATTTACGTTTAATATTCTGTTCTGTACCTTTGAATTCTTTTACTTCCAAGATTTCGGTTCAGTAGCAAATAGAAGATAGTTAAGACTATTAAAAATATATGTTTATATCTTTTATAATTTATATATATTTATGTATTATATAAATGAAAAAACGCAGCCAAACAGAGTTGTCTTTATAAATATATCTTGAGCCTCAGGTAAAGGAAATACGACAATTGATATGTAGTCCAATTAACTGATACTTTGATATTTGTATGTTCTAATACAACATTTCTTCATTTTAGTAATCTTTAGAGATATGTTTGAGGTGGTTATTGCAGTGAGATTAAGGCTGAGGTCCTTGAAACCCCCTAAGGATCTTTTACTTTTTATTAGACAGTATACTGCTCTAATAATGTTAAAACCTTTTAATTCAGTGAAATGAATTTACTCAAATTTGATACAGCAGAACTGTCACTTATCCTTTACCCGCAAGAGAGGAAATTAAAGCCTGAGTTTCCAAAGGACCTTACTCTAATGCTGAAACTCTTTTGAAACTTGGGTCAAGAATATCTTAAAGGCAATTTATCTTTCTTTCAAAGATTAAAATTTGGGATTACATTGACTTCAGTGATAAAATATATATAATATTATAGAAATAAAACCCAGCCTTGTTATAGTAAATAGCAGTTTTGGTGTGCTCAGCACTATTTGCTCCCCTCTGAGATGGGGATGCAACACACACCAGGTAAACTTTGAAGTTTGCAGGTTTGTTAGATGTACTTTTTTTTAATAATTGTACTGCTGCAAACTTCCTTAAACAATGTCCTCTGCCTTGTGACCATCATAACCAGTTCTCAAGCAAGACTCTTCATCAATAAAAGGACTCAAAGCTCTTGATAGAAGAATCGATTGCAAAGTACTTTATGTAAACATTGCGATTAACATTTAGCAGAGCAGAATTAGTCGAAGTAAAAGCCAACTTTTGATGCCACTTAACAATCTGAGGGATCAAGTAGAAGAGCTCTAGCATAAGGTCAGTGATAAATGATGCAGGAAGTAGAAGTGGGAGTTTTGCACAATGACTTTGAAAACACTGTATCACTCCCAAGAGCCTTTGATATTGAAGGAAAAGAGTTTGTGAGTGTGGTCCAAGTGATAAAATCCACATATCAAGCTGCAAATTATTGCCTGTTTTTGTCTTGAATTATTCACACTGTGATTCCCAAACTAGCATTTTTCTTGGTGGTTTAATTGTTGCCTCAATCAACTCTTCTAAAGGCTCATTTGAGGCTTTTGAGCCCGAGAAACTTTTTTTAAAATAAAAATAAATAAATCAGAAAGCAAGCCTTTTATTCTGAACTGATTCTCTCAGGTACTTCAAACACCAGCGATAAAGTCCGTCTGCAGCAAATGTGAATTCAGCCCAAGTCCAGGATAAACACAAAGCCCAATTGGACTTTGCTGTAAAAATTGACAGTCTGAAAGTCAGGCTGAACTCCCCTAGGTAAACATCCCGTGTGTGAGAATCTGCACCTTCAAACAGGGATGCCTGATGGGACACGAGCAACATGGTGTCTGTGCTTCCTGCAAGAGCTGTGCTCACAACCTGCCAGCACTTCTGCTGCTGTAGCTTGGAGAGCAGCCATAGTGCTTCCTGCTAGCACGTTCAGATCGCGCTGGAGCAGAGTCATGCAATCCCCCTTGCTTTCAACAGAAGTTGTGCGGTTTAAATTAATGTCAATAGGGGATATGCACAGGCATCATGGGAAGAACAGACTTCATAGTGTGCTAATTAAAATATATTCCCCTATTGTACTTTTCCCTCGCACCCCACTCTTGTAACCAATTTACTCTGCAGAACTGATTATCATGCTAATAGCATTCCCTCCAGTTCTCAAATAGGACTCCAGTTGAGAATATCCATTAAATGTAAAGTTATATAACCTGTGAGGTGCAATATGGGAAGTAAAAACTTGTTAAAGGCTTTCTTTGGTATGAGTTTACTTTGTTATGGCTTTCTGCTTTTCAGCTTTATTTTTGAATGTTCACATAACAATTTCCAGGTGCAGATTGGTAGATTCTATAGCTAAGGAGGAACGCCAAAGAAGTACTTCATGCACTTCCTTACTAAGCTTTTCAGCTTCTTTTAGACTTTGCTGTTACCTGGTTCCCTTTTACTTTCTCATGCTGTTGTTTTGAAGTCTTCCCCTTCTCACTTTATTGTTATCTTTAGTTTTCCTATTTTCTTGAGATGTAAAGGTCTCTGTCATTCCTTCATCCCCTCCACACAGCCATACTCTTTCTTTAGGTTCAGTGGATCTCAGCATGCACTCAGTCCTGCAAGTGTTATCAACAAAGTGCTGAGAAATGAAGAAATAAAAGTAGGTCAGGGTGAAACTCCATCATCAATGCTGCTTTCCAATGAGCACCTGAATTTTCTTTGTTTTTCATACAAAGTAATGTCCAGGGTCATTAACTTTCATTTAAAATTAAAAAAAAAAAAAATGCCATTAGCGGTGCTCTTCCATAATTGGGCTTTAAACAGTATCTATTTTGATATAGATGTACTCCAATTACTTTCAAGCTACAGTTTTCCCAAATTTGTTTTTTTTCCCTCTATGGCTTAACTGGGATTTCAGTAGCAGCAGAATTTCACTCTATGTCTTTCATGAAATTCTCCACTAGAGAGCAAAGCTGAGAAAAATAGATGAGCTACAGGAACAGGCATCTTTCTTGGAGACTGTAGATAAGGCACTCAGTCATGCCAGCTTTTTTGGTGTAATTTCTGTTACAAAAGAGTAACTTTTCTGTGCAGCAATAACCCTTTTCTAAACTGGTGGTGAGCAGTTGAAGCACTCCTCTACGTGCCCACTCTGTGGAGTGCCGAGTCTTTCTGCCTTTGGCAGCTGACCTCCATGCTCTTAACATTGGCTAGGTACATGCAGGTGGAAGAACACAAATTGTTAGCACAAAATGGTATATAAATCTTGAGGGAGCACCATCTGTGCGAGCGGACCAAAATGGGACCGTGTGTATGTCTTTGTGATAATCTTCTAGAGTCCGCACCAACAAATGATCTGATCTTTTTTGAAAAGATACAGTGATTGACCTCTCTAGCAAAGCAATTTCTGTGAAAGTGATTGAATAGGGCAGGTGCATGTAAGGAGGCCAGGTTCAACAAGGGAACCATTTCTGTTCTTTCACGTGCAAGCTAGCTAGATAAGACAAGGCTGTCCCGAGAAGTACAAAAAGTCAGGAGATTATTTTCAGGCCAAGCCATGATGATTAAGACAGGTATGACTGAAAAGCCTGATGGTCAGAAGATATGTTTCTTTCACTCAGACATGGCGTAAAGGTAATCTAGATTGAAAAATAGGTATACAATCACTTACTTTAGATAAATGGGTTTAAATTGGTCTAAATGCTGTTAAAGTGGCAGCTTCCTTTGATAAGGACAGAGCAAACCTGTCAGACAGGCATAAATGTTCATAGGGATCATCTAATAACCAGCTCAGTGCCGTGACGATTTCTTATTGCTTGTAGCGAATAGCAGCATCAACATACCTGCTTGCCAAATTACATAAATAGCATGAACATAGAAAATTTACAACAGACTCAAGTTTGAAAATGCTTTTTTGTCTGCCAATGTCCCAAACTCTTAAATCCTTTTGTCTTGATGCAGCACTGCTTTCATAAACCCATGCAGCACTGATGTTTGCCGTGGGGGCTAATATAGAAATAATCTACCTGTAATTAAAAAAGATAGATATCTTCCAGCTCAAAGATTACAGCTCATTACTTTCCTTGGTCTCATGTGAAAAGTAGTCTCATCTATCTTGTCAAAAAATGTAATCCAGGAGTCTTGCCCATTTGAA
Organism: Tragopan temminckii; assembly: GCA_028571105.1. NCBI lineage: Eukaryota > Metazoa > Chordata > Aves > Galliformes > Phasianidae > Tragopan > Tragopan temminckii. Next base: position 16,307,808 of record JAOWBP010004220.1, on the reverse strand, counting down.
AAGCATAAAGGTTTTATAGAAGGACGCTCAGGAGGAAGAAGTGCTTGTATTTGACATGGAGAAAGTTACAGGAGGAAGTTATGGCCTTCAATACACTAATGTTACAGCCAACCAGGCTGATTGCAAAGAAGCTGATGATTGCAGTTGCTTTGTCATTAGTCCAATCTGTGTTGCTCTGCAGAACATTTTAATAGCTGATACAATTCTTAATGAATGCAAGCAAAAGTAGCAGCTGAAGAGAATTCAGAACTGCCTGCTTGAATAGCTGTTGTGTCTTTTAGTGCCCTGAGTTCCTTGACTGAAGAAGCCAGAGGAGGACAAGGCATGGGCAGACATTCCTCTGCAGAAAACAGGTGGCATGGCAGCACTTGCTTACTCTGCTATACCTGGAGGGTAGAAACGAGATGTGATGAGATAGTCTGGAAGAGCTCACAGTGTGCGTTTTGTGTTGTAGGGTTGTTATGGTGAGAAACCCAAATTGCTTCAGTATCTCATGGAATTGCTTCCTCCTGCAAGTACTAGCAGGGCACACAGGGAGTTTGTTTTGAAAGTTACCTGAAGCTTTCTTTAGGTGATATTTTTAAATGTGGTACTGTACTTGATAGGTTGTTGAGAAGTTTAATATATGAAGTGGCTCTAATTCCAGCCTGGAGACTGAGTAACAAATAGATCATGCATGCAACATTATACACCCTGTGGCTTAGCTATAGTTTCTGAACCAAACATCTGCAAACCACTCAACTTATATGATTCATCCGTGGTGCACAGTCCCACTTAAAAGAAAACACATACATGAAATGGATAGATATGAAATCCTAAAGGAAAAGCTCCCCTGTAATCTGTTCACATGCTGGCAGTATATTATAAGAAAACACTTAAACACTGAGACTAGTCATTATGGTCAGGGCAAAAAAGGCAAACCCCTTGATAGCTAACGACTGAAATTGAGTCTCCAAAATGATGATGATGAAGATACAAATAAAGAAAGAAGTCCAAAACTGAAAAATGTCTTACTCACCAGATGATCCCATGTCCCTGAAGAAGTGTGGGGAGTGGAAGTGTGAATCTCTTCCTAGAAAATAGTAGTACAGACTAAAAAAAAATTGAGAATTTGTGTATTCTTCTACATGCAAAGGCATCTTTTTTGTCTAGCTTGTAAAGCTCTGATCGATGTGCTGGTCTTCTACTCATCCTTGTTGTGCTATACTGACATATCATATTGGATTTAGCATAATTGGAGATATTTGAGCCTATTTTGAGCATCTTTAGTGCTGTAGAATATATGAGGAAATAAAGCAAGTAGTGCTAAGGGAAGAACAGTTGCACGTGAGATGCTCAAGAATTATATCCCTGTTAAGGTCTTGTGTAAGCTAGGGCAAAAGGTTGCAATGGAATATGTGAAGTAAACCTACTGGAAACGTCTCCTGGGCACAAGGCACTTTAATGTGAACAGCTTAACGCACATAAAAAGCTGTGTGCTCTTAGAGGCTCCTTAAACTGTTACCAGTCTTTAAATCTTGGGCTAGATAGTGCCCGAGTGATCAATTCTTAAGCGTACAGCTTGCTGGCCTCTAATGGGGGAGAGCAGAAAATGTGTTAAAATGCAGATCCTCCTGCTTCCAATGAGGGCTGAGGCAAGGTGGCTTTTAATTTCTGATCTCAGCAGTATCTCTCCTCCATTCAGCCTAACGTTAGAGATGTGATTTAGAAGGCATTACAAAGATGGAAGACTTATTAGGAAAACAGATTTGTTTATTAAGGTAATGAAAGATCTGTAAGTAATGAAAAGAGATACAATGACAGCTCTGAGCAAGTAGCAAGGCAGATCTAAGAATGTGAAATGAATTTCCACAAAAATCTTGGTAAGCCTCCTTGAAGTATATTATATTTAATTGTATTTCTCTTACATATTAGGTGTTGCTTATTAACACTGTAGAGAAGTCTTCCATGAGAAGTTGAAAGGAAAGTTTTTAAGTCACTCAAATTTTTAGCCCAATGGTTAATAATTACTTGGATCTCCAAGAATTGTGGTGTTCTGTAATTTCATGCTAAAATAAAGTTGTAAATGTAGAAAATAATTATTTCTGGTGAAAATTTGCATATAGACTATATAATGAAATGCAGCATACACAGTGCTAGCAAAATTATAAAATCTGAAGCTTGTGCAGAATGACTAGTGAGAGCAGAAATTTTCGTTACTTTACCTAATAATAAAACACTTGATGTGGAGCTAAAAAGTCATACTGAGATCAGTGTTTTGATTATCTTAATTCCTAACCAACTACTTGATCCAAAATGTTTTAGTTTAGTAAGAGGCTATCCATCAGCATCAACTTTCAGTCTCGAATGAAAAGCCCAAGATGTGAGTTTGAAATGCAGCCAGTGAGACCTCATAGTTTGTTGTCATGCCAAGCTGAAACATATTTCAGGGGAGAAAAAAAGCTGAAATGCTGTTTTCAAATCTGGTTTGTCCTTTATGCTATAAAATGTTCAATTACATATCCATAATGGCAGCAAACAATATGCCATTTTATATATTGAGAAGTTGACATATTTCATGTCATCTTTTGTCACAATCCAAAGAATTTCATGTATTCTTTTGTTGCTTGATTTCTTTAGAAATTACCATAAAGTAATTAGTACTGCTCCTTGGTAGGAGTAAAACATTTTATGTGCCAACACATTTCTGATTTGTAGTGTAATTAAAGAAAATTTGACTTGAACAAGAAGATAAGCAACGAATATACTAAGTGGGGAGCAGCTGTTATCAATATCTTCTGTTTTCAAAGACAGGGGAGCACCAGATACCAGTGAGGTGATTACAATAAACAGTTGTAGAAGTGCATTACCTGTTGAGTTTGGTTGGCAGTTTGGGAAAAGTGAGCTTTTGGGAAGTTTTGTGGATACTTGTACAGAGATCACTGGAGGAGGCAGGTGATGCTGGCTGGGACATTCCATGCCTTGGAGTAATGCTCCTCCTCTGCCCTTGCCTATGGACTGATAGAGAATTTTCTGAAGGGAAAAGAAAAAAATATTGTGAAGTAATGATTCAAAACAATGGGAAAGATCCTTTACTGTTGCAGAGAAATTTTGCATTAAATGTGCAACTTGTTTGGCAGCAAGCATGGCAACAAGGGCTGTGGTTCTTTTCAGATCAGCTGGTGAACTGCAGTACTAGATAGAAAAGTTAAATGATGTCTTGAGGTATTTCAAGCCAAAGCAATTTTTTTTACTCATTACAATCACACTATCATAAAACATGCATTATGAATTTTGTGTAACAGTGTTCATAAACTCCTGAAACATTGTCAGTCTGCAAATCTGGGGAAATAATGAAGAATTGTGCTTAGATTCCTACCTCCATAAAGGTGATAATAGATGTGCACTTGAAAATCTTGCAGTTGAGCAGAGTATTTGCACAATCTCTTCAAAATAAAGGTTTATCTAGTACAGAAAAGAAAATTATTTGAGAGGAAGAGGTGATTATTTCAATAGTGTACTGAGCCCAGACCTTACCAAATAATAACCTGTAGTTGTGTCCACAGGCATATAAAGCTAAAGATGTTCAAGGCAATATGGTCTAGCTTGTTGATAATGTTTTCAGACAGTATTTCAGTTAGAAAAGATAGTATTCTAACCCATTTGAATATTTAAGCTATCCTAGACTAATACACACATTTTATTTAGAGATTGTAAAACTTTTGTGTTAAAAGACTCTTGAGATGTGCTACTGGATGTACATGGCCCTCCTAGCAGTAATTATGTATGAAAGACAAAGTTCCACAAACTGAAAAATGTTGAAATTCTGTTAACAGCATCTGACATCAGCATGTTTGAAACTGTCATTCGAAGTAGAGCATTAGTATCCAAGATGCAATTAATGTTTCACTATTTTCTGTTTAGGCATAATAAAGAAGGCTGCATCCTCCCTGTAATATTTACCTAATTTTAATTTTTTCCTGTCTTTTTTTCTTGAATTTGGCTGCTTTCATATTTCAGTGTGCAGTTTTGAGGCAAACAGTATATAAACTGCATATGGAAGTAGTGATAAAAAGTAAGCATGCTGCTTGCAGAGAGTAATCCCTGCTGAATTATCACCATACACCTTTGATTAGAAAGGCAGACTCTGCTGGATAAAATACACAGAAAGCACGTACTGTCACATGGAGGGATGAGGATACATCTGATGCTTTTGAGAAGTCTCTCCCAGTTAAATATATTTAAGTACAAGATTGTATTGCCACACTAGAAAACAGCAAGTGTTTGTATGAAGAACACAAACTCAGCAATCAATTATTTTGGACCAGACTATGCTCTGGACTGACCATCTGTTAATGCGCTTTAGGAATCAATAGTTTTGCTCTCCGAATGCAAGAGTCCACCATTGGACACAGTGTGGGGTGGGACAGCCTTTCCTCCACAGTTCCGACAGGGGATGGAGGAGTGTTTTCCCCTCCTCTGAGCAATGCTGCTACATCTTGTCCTTGGGGTTTGCAGTGAGCTACCTCCCTACTATTCATCGCTCCAGGTTAATAAAATGCAATATTCTTCACCTCAAATGATATTCAGATCAGTGTTTTTAGCTTCTCAGCATGAACTCATGTAGTTACACTGTGCTTCAGTCACAACTAAATAGGAATTTCCTATTAGAAGGCCAACAGGCAGATGGCCTGGGCTACAGGGATGCTCTTTGGACAGGTGACAAAGCAGCAAAGGCTTAAACACCTTCTGCTCTCCCCCTCCTCCTTCCTCCCCATGCTTTCTTCCTCCTACAACTGATTCCTGCTTTGGTTCTATTCCCAACTGTCAACAATAATTTTTTTTTTTTTATTATTTAAAAAAACGACGTTTTAAAGAAGCCAAGAAATGTGTGAAACATTTGTTTGGGAGTGACTCAAATCTTTTTGTTACAGCTGCTAAATGAGAAAACAAAAAAGGTCATTTTGCCAACTGGTGGCTGGAGAGTTTAGCCAAAACCTGGCACCACTCAGTAAGGCAAGAAGGATTTATACATACATATACATATATATATATATATTTTAAATTCATGAATTTTCTCTCCCACTGCACAAGCCCTGAATACAGATTTGCTTTATTGGCCATTTCACAGCTGTTGATTAAAATAGTTCATTACAAAACTGCAAATGTGTTTATTTGGAGGAGTTTCACAAAAAAGAATAGTCCAGTCCTCCCCCAAGTCAGCTCGTGACAATAGATAAGGAATTAAATGACTCAGTGGTCAATTAAAATAACACACATGCAAACTTTTTCTCAATGTACAGACAGGGAAGCAAATGAATAGAGCGGTTAAAATGTTAATTAAAGGTCGAGTCATATGTCTCATAAAACATCAGGCATAAAAAAAGCAACAAGAAGCTTACAGAATAAAGGAAAAGAATAGCATAAAATTGATGATAGAAGCAAAAGTAGAAAAAGAAAGGAATCTTGCAGTAGATATTAATATGAATAATAAAACATGTTTCAAATGTATGCGGAAGAAGAACTTAATAAAGTAGAAAGCCAGGCCTTCAGGAGACAGCAAAATGAATTTATTGACTGAGGAAGCAGCCCTTGATAAATAATTAAAGAAATTATTTGCTTCATTGTTCTCTGGGGAGCTCAAGGGACAGATGTTGGCAGCTGCTATATATCTTCATGGATGCTGAAGGCAGCGTGTCACGAAGGACCTACAGGACCCATAGGGTGGAAGCAATGCAGCTGCAGTCAGGCATAGCTCTTGTACCAGAACAGAAAGAGGTACAGGGAGAAAAAGGGAAAGGGAGCTGTATGTCTGTAATCTGAGGCTCTTCTATAGACTTCTGGCCGTGGCAGTAGAATGTGGACGTTTTCTGAGTAATACAGTTCAAGTAAGACAAGTCAATTGAGATTTATATCACAGAGAAAAAAAATCCTTTCTTCATTTGTGTGAGCCAACAAGCAGAAATATGAAAAATAAAATCTATAAGGACTGAAGAACCTCATCATTTTATCTGAATAAATAGCTTAGGGTAAATGTGAGGATCCTTCCTAGCCATTCTTAACCAGCTAACTTTGAATTAAACCACATCTTGCTGTCACTGTGATTTTATTTTGTTACTGGCCTCAAGATTTAAGAATGCACATTTTTTTTCCCTGGTGAAAATACAGCTCCTGACAGGAACCTGGGCTTCAGCTCAGTTGCTTAACATGTTAATAGCAAAGTCTACACTATACTGACTTTTCCTACTTCGTGGAGAGTACTTGTTCAAAGACAATCTATTATATTCCAGTCTGAAAAGCCTTTGAAAGACAGGAAATAATGTACTGCTAGCAGAGCTGGGTTTTCAAGATGTATTGAATTTGCTGTGTAAATGCACAGCCTTATTAGCTCCAAAAGAGAAATAGGAGAGAAACTTTCATTGACAAATGGTATCTTAGGTCATGAGTCAAGGATGCCTTTAAGAACATATCTAACTTGAAGCACACGAGTTGTTCTTGGGAAGAAACATTATGCTTTCGTCAAAAGAAACCTCACTGCCTGCACATCAGTCTGCAGAAAGACATGGAACTGGCACAGGAAGAAAAGAGAAACGTAAGGAAATGGAGAAGACTTTTTTATTGCCCTTGTGTGGACATGTTAGGTTGTGCTATTCAACTCAGTCTCCTCAATTTCCTTTCTCTCAAAATACTGCGGATTACTGCATTTATGCCTGATGGGGAAAACTGATATTGGATCAAACAGTCAAGTCCAGCTGTGCTGAAACATTAACAGGGAGGATATACTCAGTATCTCTTCTTGTCTGTCCATACTTATACACAGACAGAATACGTAAATTCAGTGTAAATAGCTTTCACTACTGAAGTGTGAGCTTGCAACTCATGAGTGCTGGAGCATGGCACCGAGGCGACGCAGGCGTGTGTGGTCATCTTCAGCACTGGAAAATAAATTGATTCTGAACCTTTCACTGTGTCTGCTGTATTCTCCACTTCATCTGAGTATTTACATTTCATCTAGACATGGGGACATACAATAGCCCTGCAGCTCTGGATCACATAAAATTATGATCAGCAGTAATCAAACACATCTGCTGCCTCTGGTATTCCTCCAGTGCCAGGAAGTCCCCCATGGCACATGCAAGGACTGTACTTTGTGTTGCCTTCTGGCTTGTGCCACTGGTTCCTGCAGGGAAGCTGGTGGTCCTGGGCTGGGAAGCACCTGGAAAAGCTAGAAAACAAGTGATTGTTTTGTCTTGCAAGAGTGCGGCGTTTCGCCATTTGCTTTCATTTCATTGTGAAATGAATGAAACTTCTTGCTTTGGAAGTGCCTTTGTCACATGAAGCTGAAGATGCCAAGGAGAAGGAGAGTGAAGCCCCGGGTGTTTTGCCTGGAGCAAACAAGCTTGAACAGGACTAAACCTCACCAGGGACACAACGACAAATGGCTTGAGATGATAAAGACAAGAAAAATATCAGTGGTGGTTTTTTCTGAAGAAAAGAAAAATGTTTAACGTGTATCCTCAGAGGCTCATTGATGTTGCCAGCCTCAGGAGCCACCTGAGGTGGAGAAGTTTCCATCCCACTTCCACAACTCACTTAAGATCTCTCTATAATGAAGGGAAAAGAAACTCCAGGAGCCTAGTGGTCCCTGAGGAGCACTTCTCCTTCTCATTGACTTCTTGCCGATGAATTTGGGTTAAACAGCTCCTTTTCATTTTCTTCTCTCTCACTTCTGATCCAACCCAATATCTGCTATTTAATTTTAACAGCCTCAAAGGCTGTATAACTTTTCCTTTTAAAAAGATTGTTTTCTCGCAGAGCATTTCATTATGAGGTCTGAATCACTCAATCCCTTCCTTCCGTCTCTTTTGCTTTGTTTTTGCCTCTTTCCTTCTCTTCTGGATTGATACTGGAGAATAAAAAAGACATAACACACACAAATATTAAAACAGAAATACTTCTTCCATTTGTGCCTCACTCAGGGCAACGCAGCTTCTCGTTCCTTCTCCTGTGAAGCGTCCAGATGTCAGCTGAAAAAACAGAAGTATAAATAAGAAGCTATAGAGCTACTTTTCAGACATTCTTGAAACAGGTGAGCTGTGGGCCCAGAAAAGCTGTAAACATCTGTACTGAAACTTGTGATTCACAATTCCTCTATTGTTGGTTTTGCTTTAAAGCTAGTGGAAGCCAGAGAGGATGACTTTTTTTTTTTTTTTTCTGGGAGATAGTGGGAGAATTTTCCACTCTGTCACAGAGCTGTTCTGCTACTCCAGTGACGAGCTCTGCACTAGACAAATGAGATAGAAATGCTGGCATTGGAGCACTGTGTTAAACAAGCTCTCTGATTACACTCGGCACAATTCCTCTTTGAATTGAATGGAAAACTTTATATTGATGGGATGCCTGATTTATAGGGATTTATAATAGAAGTTCTGTTAATGGGACAAATATATAAATCCCATGTACCTGTATGTAGTGACATGCCCTTACTAGCTTATTTTTGGTTGGTTAAGTATTGAATTCTATTTAGGGAAACTTTAGTGAACAAAAACCCAATGGCCCTGCAAAGAATGGTGCACTGCAATTTGCAACTTTGTTAAATAGTTGCTTAAAAAGTCCTTCAGATAAATAGCAGCTGCAGGAAAAATCAGATTAAAACACGTGTATATCCTCAGCATTGGAAAGCTTCAGAATTAGCAGCTTCGCTAATAGCTTACAGTGATAAAAGGATTTCCTCCTGACATTAATGCAGTACGTGTTTCAACCTGAGTTTGTAAAGCCAGCTCAGGACGTGACACAGTGTGAGTTGTGAAGTTCTTATGTCTTTTCTGCACTTTTTCTGTGTGTGCTGGCAAAGTTAAATGCTTCTGCTTCAGCCACAGTACCAACCTAGCGCTTGTACCCAGGGTATAGATATAGGAAAGCAAATTCACCACTAAGTGAACATTACCTATTTCAATTTCTATTCCTTCCTGCCCTCTAGACCTAAAAGTCAGTCTACTTTTATGAGGCTTACCAGAGCTCCTCTGCTTTGTGCCCCAAATAGGTGAACCCATGGGGATTTGAAAATATAGCTGACAGAATTCCAAAGGGAAAAAAAAGAGAAAAATCAAATGCAAATTAATCAAGTTTTCAATATTCAACTAATTACATATTTTATTGATAGGAACAGAAGAAATCTATGTTCCTGTTAAAGTGTTTTGGTCTGGTATATTGGGGTATTGATCAAAGTTGCTGAGAGAAATGGTTGCCTTTGTGGGAGATTGCCTGAATAAAGATTTCAGTACTGGGCTTTCCAACACTTAAAATGTTTCATTACTCAAGATCCTGGAGTATGAAGATTCTTTCAGTAGATGTGTTTTGTACTGAAATGTAATTGAAACATATATCCTGTGCAAGAGATGCCTTATGCTACAGTGAAATAAATACATTACAAGGTAGACACCATTCGTATTGAAATAGGCAAATAGCTTGACTACGAAAACATGACATATTAAATCAGGTACACCACTTGGAGCCCAAAGTTTTAGGCAGTGCTTTGCCATAAATTTCTTTCAAAAAGACAATTTTGCACTGCAAAATTTAAAGCCGAAGTACTACTTACATTAGATACAACATTTGGGGCATAGTATGACAGAACTGTCAAAGTGGATTCCTTCTAAATTACTGTATTCCTTCATTAGAGTTGAGTCTACGTTGGTTTTTTGGTCAGACAGTTTGGTATGTGAAGCACGTAAGTATAAGTCACAGTGTAGGAGGAAAAAGGTGTGACAGGGAATGACAGAAGGAAGGAAATGAATTCTCAATCATGAATGATTGTGGCTTTCATTTGTGGAAGTATCTGTAAATCGTACTGTGGCATTTAGTCCATTCTTAGAAACCTTTGTTTATTCTACTTTTGTATTTCTTTATAACAAAGATAAAGAAACTGTAGAACAATTATTCCAAAAATAAATGCTTTTGTAATTAATACAGGCACAAAAGAGGTGCAGTCTTAAAAACTAAACTCTCATCTTTACTTCAAATGCTGATGTTTTAAAATCTTTCTGCACAAATCTGCAGATACTTTTCTTGTTCTGGCTTTAAAGAGTACAGATAACTGTCTAAATTAATATCCATTATTTCTTTTAAGCACTGCTTAAACGAGGTTGAGAGCAGTCTTAGGCAAACACTTGATTAAAATGGTTGTCTCCATGTCAGTCAAGGCTAGTGTGTTTGCAAAGAGATGAAGCAGCATGCTGATTTATTCACAAATATATCACAACAATCTTTTTTTCTTTTCTTTTTCCATTACTAGATAGTAGTGCGGCGCAATATTTTGTATGTCAAAATAAGAAAATGTTCTATCCACATTCCCTTCCCCAGGGTTTGAGTTTGCCTGTCAACAGACCAGAAGACAGAGCTGATAATGGTAAAGACAGGACAGAATTCACGTCTCTGAAAATAACTGCATATGAATCCTTCATGGGAACAGTCCTCAAAATACCCGCAGGCTGGGACCCCAGCCCAGCCCCATATTTAGCAGTCTGGGTTTGACTTGCAGTTGCACCTTTGTTTCACTAGTCTCACTCATTAAAAAGGAAAAAAACCTGTTTTGTTTTCTTTCTAAAACTCATAGAAATGCAGCTCATAAAATTTCAAACACATATTATTTTTATCTGTACCAATGAAAACGGCAAGAGGTGCTGTTTTCTCTTTTAGCTGTTGGTTGTGGGGTTTTTATGGTGTTTTTTTTTTTTCTTTCTCTTTTTTTGGCTTTGGAAAGTAAATGATGTCCCAGCTGGACAAAGGATCAGTAAGGTCAGTAAGATCACTGAGCCCTGCTCCCCTGACCATGGCTCCTGCACAGCCACCCCAGCTCCTCCCCACCATGTCACGCAGGGCAAGTCTTCATGCTGTGGGCATAGTATTACTTGCTTGCAATTGCAGACAAAGACCTTTCCTTTCAATTTAAGGCCTCATTTGAAAAAGAGTGTAACAGTTTCATTGTATAATAGCCATCCTAAAGCCAGAGAGAAATGTTGGTCTGGTGTAAGGGAGCATTTGGAGAATCTAACTGGGTCCCAAAGCACAGTGTTTTTTTGTGTCTTCCCTGATGACTAGGATCTGGATTTGTGAGCAAAACAGTGCATGTTTGACCCTAAGTTTCCTGTTCGGCTTTTCTCAAATACTTGCTTGGGTCCTGCATCGTAAGACGGATGCTAGATGTCGAGGAGAGAAATTCATGGTACTCAGAGAAAGCATCTGAATCGTGAAAGCCAATGTTTGGATCTCATATTTATGTCCCCAGTGGGAGCTGTTTCTCTTGGAGCATTGCAAGCGGGGCACAACAGTGAGGTGAATTTGGGATAATGAGACAAGAGGAGCACCTCCTGTCCCCTCTTGTGTGTTTGGTTTGCCCTTCTTTACCACATAAATAAGGTGTGCTAGTAGAGTTACAAGGCCAGGGGGAGTGAACGTGGAGAAGTGGCCTGCTGGTGGTGTCCCTCAACAAATACAGTGACGAAGGACTGCAGCCTATCCAAGTAGTTGCACAGAGTTCCCAAAGATCTGTAATTAATAATGATGATCAGTCAATTTGGATTCTTTATATTTTGTCTTTCTTTCCACACGTCTACAATAATGACATAATGAACCATTAAATGATATTAATTATTATTAATTAATATTATTAGTTAATTAAATAATAACTGTATCTCATGACTGATTTGATATTGGGTCATAGCTCCACCATAAATATTAGCTCTGTGTCAGTAGGAGCTTCTTATACTATCTTACAGACTCACATTTCTCATGCCTGTCTAAGAGCAGGCTCTCCTTCAGTGATGGATGAGGAAATTGTGATGGTAAACAACTTTGATCTAGCAGAAAAAAAAAGATATTAAAAAGATCTTCCTGAAGTGAGGCTAATTCACGTTTGAAATGAACATTTTCAGCCATTAAAATAACTTATCTTGGAATTAAATTGACTTTCTTCTCTGTTACACCCTTGAATCAAAAGCAGTCAACTTTGAGAAAGTACAGCCAAAGAGAATGGGCTTGATGAACAAATTACTGAGCAAGGCTGCTCAGCCCACGTTATCCAATGCGACAGACAGTGATTATAGTGGTTTGATCTGAAAATCAGGGGGTTTTATTATTCTCATGTACATTCTGTAATTTTCAAATTAGTTTTGGAGATGTTTAAAAGGGAAGTTACAATACGAATTCAAATATTATGTTCGAAATAAGGAGCAACTGGTTATTGCTATGCTTTAGCAAGTTAAGAGAATAAGAGCTGTTTTTATTCCATTTTCAGTATCTGGAGAGAACGTGCAGGACAGTTAGGAAGAAAATGGTGATCTGAGCAAGAGGAGTGATGGAAGTTTTCTCCTGGGAAGGAAACTGAAAGAAAAATATGAAAAGAAAATGGAAAAGAAACATTAATAGGTAGCCTAACAGCATGACAGAATGGTCTGCTGGTTTTAGTGATGTCAAATTTTACTGTAGTTTCATGCCTGAGAAGTCTTGAAATTTTTGTTCCAAGTTCAGTTTTGCTTTTCATTATTAACACTGAAGGATAATTCCTGTCTTTATTTTGTAAAGGGAATTAAGAAAAAACTCTGTAGCTCATGCTGTCTGAAAATCAATGACAGTTTTACTGCTGATTTCACTGAAACTGGGATCAAAGTTTATGATTTTTTAATTTAATTTTTTGCTGCAGCAAGATCCCTAAAATAAGCTAGGGAATAAGTTAGGGAAGGTAACATTGCCCCACTCCCCCTGTGAAGCTGTAATAACAAGGCAGGAGGTGTGAAAAGGTAAAGCACTTTGGTGCAGGTAACCTTAATGCTGATCATTATCGACAACAGAAAGAAAGGCAGCTCACTCACCTGTTGCTGCCAGTGCCTTATACTTCAGGGAGACCATTCAAAAAAGAACAGTCCACCAGTGTAAAAATACATAGCTGTGGTAATATAATGTCAGAATTGTATGAGTAAGACTGAGTAATCTGCTGTCTGGCTGGCTCTAGCCCCTAAGTTAGAGCTTACTGACTGCTTTAACTTGCACATCGAATTCTTTTCCCTAGGCTTGCTGGAAGCATTATGCATGCAACTCATGCCACCGGTCTGGCTATGGGTTTTCTTTTCCTTCTACTGCATCATTTCTCATATTCTAGGGAAGATTATTTTGAGATCCAAAACACATGACAGAAATCATTGTATGTTTCCTCCAGTCAGAATAAGTGCCATCCTCTAGCACTAACACGTATTCAGTGTTTAAGCTTGTTTTTTTCTCTACAAACTGGTGGAAATACCTGGGGGAGGTAATGCTGTTCTGTAATCATCGAGGTTGCTCGGAGACATAGTGGTTGGGCAGCCAGCACTTCCTCCTGGGACTCTTCTTTACTGCTCTTGATGTCCCCAGACAGAAACATCGCTTTCCATCGCTTTCTTCTTATTATTCAGCAGGCATCTTTTCAGGTACGAAATGCAAAGGGAATGCTTCTGTAGCTTATAACCCACTCCCAGACACAAAATTCTGCTTTTTAACAGAATAGCTGCGAGATCCATACAGTTTCATACGTGCCACGCAGATGTTAGACTCTTCACTATTTGTCATGCATGTTTAAATTCCTCTCTTAAGTCCATCGCCAGAAGGACAGACTGTCACCAGCCAAATTCATTGAACTTTCAGTTTTTACCAGAATTTCTCTGAAGTTTGGGTCAGCTTCATTTTAGATCAGGATTTAACAGCTCTTTCCTATCCTGAATTTACCTCTGTGTAATTGTAAGTTGTGGCTGTTTGAAGTACTCGGGAAATTATTTATGCTCAATAGCTGGGATTTCCTAAGAAGCCAAAGAAAGGTGGGCATTAAAATCTAATCAGACTTTAATGGGAACCAGGTACTTCAACACAATGAATAGTTCAAACTTACAGAAAATCCTCCGGACTGCAAACTAGGCTAACAGCTACAAAATGTGTGCACGGAGACTTCTGCATCCTTCTGCAGATGCCATTGGAAAGATTGAGGTTGTTTTCCAAAATACACAGCGGAGGAAAACAAGCGTATAAACATAATAATGGCAGTCTATGAAAAATATAGCAAGGGAAATTTCTTTTCACTTTATTCCCAGCAAATGGAGAGAGTGTCAGTCGCTTTTCCTGCAGCCCTTTGGGATGGAAATTTTGCAAAGCTTTTTTCAAAATGTTCTATTCTTTGGTCCTAAAGGAATTCTTAATCAAGCAAAAATGACACCTGGATTTACAGCTTCTTCCCTCCCTCTTCCAGCCCGCACTCACACTTCTACTTTTTTTGTTAATGCTGAATTCATTCTGAGAAGCCTTAGAAGCAGAACTGTGCCTGATATTGTGATTTTTGTGGTTTTCATACAGCATCCATTTTCTGAGTGTTAAGGAAACACTGGCACGTTTGCTTGCATCCACAGCGAAGATGTATATAAAAATTAATTAAAATGGAAAGTATGACACATGGTGATGGCGATGGCAGTAGAAAGCTAAGGTCACTGAAGTCAGTTAGCAGAATGGCTGTATTTTTTGATTACCCTTAGAGTGAGGCATCATCTTAATTTCAAATGTGAAAGAGCAAACAGCAGTTACTGGGAAGGGTCTAATTCTTGCTTAGTTAATGTCACTCCTCTGTTGACTGAAATCAGTTGATAATCTAGCTTGGGGATTCAGGGGAGAGATTCCCAATTTATATTAATTTAAATGAGAGGAGAATCATGCTCAAAGAGTGTTTGTGCAGCAAACGGTTTCTGCAGATATATTTCTATTAATTTTGCTTGGAAGAAGAGCTTGTGTGATAAAACACTGCTAGGGAGCTTTACTCACCTGCACGTCTTTTCAGGGTTTGAAAAATAGTCCCCTTCTATTTTCAAACAATATGCAGTAGTTCAATGGCAAAGACAAATGCACGCTGCAATGTTTAGACTTAAATTATATGATTCTGGAGGTCTAAATGGAGGGAACACGCAGCATATTTCTCATTCATTGGAGATACGATCTGTGTGCATCTGTGCTGAATCTCTCATGAGTTTTTAGTCACACCTTCCTGCCAGAGCACGTTTTTACAGTACGCTGGGTTAAGCCTTTGAACAAATTTTGTCTAAATCCTCAAATGAGGATTTTGATGCCCACTGAGGTGCTGCTGGAGGCAGAGATGGTGCTTTGGAGCAACATAACCTGAAAGTAGAGACCTTGCAGCACAGAATCTCCCCGTGGTGTCATTCAGTACAGCTGCATGTAGGCACTGTGATTTGTGCCAGCTCAAGACCTCACGTTTTAGTGCTCCTGCACTGGCTGAGAGCAAAGGCAGCCTCACGTGCCCCCTTCTCAGCTCTTGGATTCCTTGGTGGTCCTTTCCTGCTGTTAAATTGACTGCCCATTTTTCTGTTTGTTTCCTGAGGATGAGAGAAGCATCCTTTTCCTTGCAAAACATCCCAAGCACACCCATAGGTCCCTTTCTGAGGTACTCACTCAGTGCCTGCGCTCCTGAGTGCATCATGGGACTATGAGAGGAGAAATCACAGAGCAAAATGCAGAAAATGGCTCACATGTGTCTGGGCAGGAATTGCAGGTGCACACCCTGGTGTCATCTGTTTTCTTCCTCTGTTCTGCTGAGTGTGATATTGCAGGTGCTGAAATATAATCAACTTAGCACCCATTAACTGGTCTCCAAAATAACAAATGAATTGTTTGTTCGTTTGTTTTTTAAAGTCAACAGCAACTTGTATAGACTTTGTAACTGTGAAACCCAAACGCATTAACTCATCGGAGAAACTGGAATTACACATGTTCATTGCAAAACCCTTAAACTCCGCTTCTAATTTCATTCCAAATGTGTGTCTTGAAGTGCAGTGCACAGCTTATGTAGTGCAAATACACAATATCACAAAATGATGTTTATTTCCATAGTCCCCAGTCTGCAAACACTTACGAATACATTGCAGCTCAAATCTATGACTACTCCCACCGGTTTATAAAATTAAGCACACACATAAACTCTCCCAACATCAGAGCCTTAATTTGTGTTCCCTTGAACTGGCAAGGGGCCCATATTCTATGTAACTTTAATTCCACCAGACAGTTTCTGTGCGCAGAGAAACGCATTTTAAAAATGGAGTGTCTGTATTAACAAGCACTTCTATGAGCAATGAAACTAATGAAGCCTGCTTTCTTATGGTTTTGTGTCTTGTAGTTGGATTCTCTGGTGCCTAATAAAGTGAGAACTCCATCTGAAGTTTTTCACACAACGGACGCATTCATAACATCTTCCTGTACAGGAGGAAAGGGACAGGACAGATGAAGGTATTTTGCCTCTTCTTTATCAAAACAACAAAAACATGCAAACAATATGTGTTCCTAATGCTGACTTTTCTTCATTTTTATTTTTATGGAACTTGGAGAAATGTCATATTTTTGAGATGAACATTGGTTAAAATTGGTCGTGTAGTTCAGGAGCTGTGTGAAGGAGGAGAGGACAGCACGATGAAGTTGATTGAATGGGTCTTGTCTTTTCCTAGGCAAACGGGACCATAATTTTTAAATTCTAATACACCAGTTCCAAGATGTATTAGGATGACAGTTATAAATGAAAAGAACAATTACTAGTGCAGTATCAGTAATGTACAGTTCTCTCCTAAGATGAGTGTAAGCAAAGGAAATAACTAGCAGCCTCTTTTAAGCATCATATCTAGATATTTCATATCAAATACATTTCAAGTTTTCTTTGGGCCATACAAAATAAACTCTCGTGTTTGCTTTGTGGACAAGCTGGATTTCTTGGTTCCTTTCTCTGGTTATTCCCTTGGGGAGAAGTGTATATTATGAAACACATGATCACAGAAAGCTGGGTAGGATTTTCCAATGGAGAATGCCCGTACCGCTTGAGATTTCTGTTTCAAAATGCTCAGCAATAAGGCAAGACTATTTGAGTTTGAAAAATGCTATTAGGCATATTCAATATTAACATCTCAGGCTCCAGCAGGAAGCCTACCATTGATAAATAGACACTTCATTTGAACTTGGCACAACCTTCAGTCAGCTCTGCGTAACTCTGGATGGTATTACAGATTGTGAACAGAGCAGAATACATTAAAGACGGATCAGGTGACATCAATTCAGCAACTTGCTAATTTCAGTATAAAATATTTCCCCACATATATGAGAACGTTTACTCCAGGAATAAGTACAATACCTGAAGGTTTTGTTATGTTTAAAGAGCTAATCAAAATGTACCCAGAGATCTCTCTGAAAAAAGATATCTAAACCTTGTTTCTCCCCTTCCTGTAATATCTATTAATACTACATTTCAAAATCTTCCAATGTTTCTTATCTCCTTTACTTTGAAGGGTCCATATGTCATAGAAAAGTTCTCTCCTTGTATGATTTAAAATATATGATGTATTTTAACTGTTACAAATCAGTTAGAGTTTAATGCAAAGGCCAATGAAATCTTCCAGGCTGTATTTTAAAATGTATACTATTATTTAACATTCATATTTTAATAGTGGTGCAAAGGCATCTGAGAGAAACTAACAGGAATTAGTAGCTTACGTGTAATTTCAAAACCCTGGATTTGCATCTTCTTTTAAATCAGATTCTTCAAATTAAGCTGTAATTTGATTTCTAACCCAAGTCTGGTGGCTATAACATGCTGTGCCTGGTGTTCTTTTCGTGTCACAAAGTGACACAAAAAGTGCCATCATCAGTCTCAGCCCAGCAATTTTTCTTCTTTGTGCAAAACGTTCATATCTGGATCTCACCTGTCTCTTTATTATTAAGATATTACACACTTGAAAAGCCAGTTTCATATCAAGTTGTAGCATTTGGGAAAATGGAGAGGAATGCATAGGCCTGTTAATAGATGCAGAGAGGAGAGGTTGTAAAAGGTGATGTTATCTATTAGAAGAACAAAGGAGGAGTGATAGCCCTGAGATGGCTGATGGAAAATCAATCCCATAACATGCCATTAGTCTGTTAATATCAGACAACTTAAGGCTGGAATTCTTGCTGTGGGTATAATGCAATATTCACCGTTTGGAATACACCTATGCAGAAAGTAAATTAACTGAGGTTTTTGTTTGTTTGTTTTTGTTTTTTTTTTTAAGAAAAGAATAGCTATAGGAAGTACAGCCCCTGTGTTGGCTGATCTCTCTATTGCAGTCTGTGCACATCTTTCCCACATTTTCAGAAACAAGGTACATAAAGGCAGAAGAACTTCATTCACACTTTTTAGCCCACGTAGTCCACGTTCCAGATCAGGAAGCATGTGGTAGAGAAAGGACTTCATGGCAGAGAGATCTGTTGGTTTGTCAACAGGCACTCAAAGCCATGAGTAGACCTTTTCCTGACACAGGCAACTATAAATCTTTGTTAGCAAAAATATTTCTGGATAGAAGAAATAAACCCTTACAGACCTCCATAAAGCACACAGAAAAATTTGACCTCTACTCACTTGCTGCTAAATTTACAGTTTTAGCAGGTCTAAATACAATCTGTGGATGGCAGTGTCTGTAGTGGCAAAATCTGGCTATAATGGCAGTTGTAGCAGATAGACTGTACCCCACAGCCCCAGTGGCCACAGTAGCCAAGAACCCTCAAATCTTCCCCTCAAAACTGAAGGAAGTACCAGTTTGAATCCTATCTCCAGCAATGTTCCAACACAGACCAGCCAAAAAAACTGGCTCCTTCTTGATGGCCTTTCCAGCAAACACTTCTTTAACACAATCTGTGGCTTTCAAGCCTGGGATGTCTTGACTTCATCTCTCACTGCCACCCCCGCACCTCTCCATGTATTGCAATACCTTTCATTTTTCCATCCTTCCCTGCGTTTCTCTGAAAGGGCAATTCATTTCCCAAGAACAAGTAATGGCTCTCTGAGTCCCAGCACACACCAGCTGCTTGGAAAAATAGTTAAAATCATGACAAGTGAGCACCAAAATGAGTGAAAGGTGATGCATCTTCTTTACGATGGAGATTAACATTCAGTGTGTCCCATATATACATGTTTTCAAGAAGTCTACTGTGTGCAGTATCTCTATAGCACCCTTTCAAATGCATTTGCGTGAAGCCAAATTGCATGTGTGGTGGTTCCTTCTGGTAAGCAAATTCTACAGATTTCCTAGTAGAGCATCAAATTCATCTTCCAGAAAAACAAGTATTTTCTTAAGTTTCCTATATTTTAACTAGAATGGCAAATTCTTCATCCAGCAGTTACAATATCACATAGGGCCCTACTTGAAAGTTTTGCTTTTTTTTCTTCTTCTTCTTCTTCTTCTTCTTTTTTTTTTTTTTTTTTTTTTTTCTGGGCCAGTAGAAAAGTAATTATGTTTTAGTGACCGAAAAGAGTATTTTTTTCATACGGATTGTAAGTTCATGGAGGCTCTGACAGGAGCAGGGATGGAGTGCGTGGGAAAGGTCCGCCACAGTTCCGAGGGGACTCCATCAGGGTCTGTTTTTATTAAGTTTAACACCAACTATATTTCTTATGGAGTTATTTCCCTCTCTGAGGATAATTTGTCAGAATCAGACAGGCTATTCATTTCTCCCCGCTTGTAAATACCTGGTGTGTGCTCCATCACCTGCACACTGTTCCAAACTACAAGGGGACTCATAAAAACATGCAAAGGTCTTATTAATAACTAAGGAATACTGGGTTTAAGGTTTTTCATACTAATTTTTAAATGAAAATGATTGGCTCCCTCTTTATTTGCTATGCAAGGCATTTTCATGCCCAGTAATGCACTTTGCGTGGCCTAATAATCTTCTGGATGCTCGGCAACAATCCAAAAAACCCCACCAATTGGTTTTCATCTTCTATTTCTTGATGAATTTTACTACCCAAGAGATTTAGTCAAAACATTCTGGGAACACGAAATGCTCCTGCACTCCAAGCAGGAATTAATGTGCTCTTGAATTAAACTGATAAATAACATACACATCTACCACTCAGGCTTGTGTCTGTGGTTAGAACAGTGCTCTCTGCTGATGGAGACCACTGAGCTGTACTCCTGTAATGAACTTCCATGAATCTATGCTCGCCCAGGCTGTGGCTGAACAAAAGAATTGGTATTTAATTTGATGTAATACTTGAGGTGAAATGCTGGTTTTGAATGCATAAGAAACAACATTAGTGAATGGCAGATTAAAAAAAAAAATCTTTAGTATTCAAGTAAATTTGTTTTTACTATTAGTAGGATAGGCTAGTCTTCATTTACAGAAAGCAAAGCGAAACAAAATTCCTTTACCTCAAAACTCATTGAAAACATTGCTGTGGGATATAATTAAGCTTCTGTACTTCAACTTTCAATACAGCCACATTTCTCAAGGCTTCAGTCCCACAAAAATTTGTTCTTTCTTGGCTTTATGTAATGGATTGTTTGCTTGTCCTCATAAAAAAAAACAAAAAAAAACAGAGAGAGAGAGACAGAGAGAGAGAAAAGAAAAGAAAAATACCCTTTGCTTTCATTGAGAGTAATATTCACCTCTGCCTGCAAAGGAATGAAAAGTAAAAATGTGTGCGTGTGTTTATGGCTGCGTGAGATCAGTCTGAACTGGGTGAACATCAGATCCAGAGCACCAGATGATTGCTGTTGTGATTAAAACTCCTCTTACGAACAGGATTGCTTCAAACCAAGGCAATTGTTAGATTTGGGCCATATCTTTATTAACTTAAATTCTCAGGGTCAAACAACTCCAATTTTTGCTGTTCATTTCCCTCTATCTCAACCCATCCTCCAGTGAAAATCAGAGGACAGCTTTCCAGGCGATTTTTTTCAAATTGAAATAAAAATAATTTTAAATCCTCTGCATAAAATTTACCCTTGAAAATTACTGCTGGGTACAGTGGTGTAAGACAGCTCAGAAGCCAGGAGATTAATCCGGTTTGTAGATGAAGTCATGTGCTGGGATGCTAGGAATGAAGTTGATTAGAGAACATTAATTGTTTTTCTTAGTTATAGGGGAGGCTTGCCATTGAACTCAGCGTCCTTTGAAATCCACCCTAAATTTACAATACAACACAGGCTATAAATGGTACAATATTAAAACATCAGAACACAGGTTTGATTTGAATGCTCGATCCCTTTGTTTGCCCATCAAGCTCTAGGTAAACTGTAGCATTGAGGAAATAAATAATAAATTATGACAATTAATAATTGATTGTATTTCTTGATCTCACCGTTTCACATTCAGCGACCTACCTGGCCTCCTCTAAGACTACAAAGATTACCTGTCAGCAAATATCTTCTAATGGTTGCTTTTACCTCTTGTTTACTGGCATTGTTGACCCCATTCACATCCTATAATGTAATTTTAATGGTGCCTTTATAATCAAGGAGTGCATGTGTCTGAAGGAACTGTAGCTAAGATTCAGAACAACTCCAAAGCTTACAAAGCAGCTTTGCCTGAATGCATCCCTTTTCCCTTACATTAGGAGTACAAGTGGATTTAACATTAGTTGAAGTGGTAAACATGTTAAGCATACGGGGGCCATTGATTTCAGTGGAATTCACAGCAATTCAATACCTCTCTGGAAATTTACCCATATGCCCAGAAATTGGTTTACAGGAGGAGCCTTGTTCTGCTGCTGTGATGGGTGCAGGAGGCATAATGGGCCAGGCACCCAAGCTGCACAGCCACTGAGCCCACACCTGCCCTTAGGACTTGGCTTAGGCACACGGATCAAATAACCATGGCACGCAGGATTGAGTTTATGGAGCTTTTTAGAAGCAAGTCAATAAGTAGCGAAGAAGTGAACAAGAAAAACTTACATCCATTTTCGTTTAAATAGTTCACAAAATTATCTCCAAAGTCAGTACGCTGCAGCAATAAGCTCTTCTGAAATTAAGTGATAGTCACTAAGAGAGAAATCTGCGGGTAAAAACTATCCAGAAAGAAATTGATTCAGTATTTGACATGAAATTGCATTTGTGAATTTAATATTGCTGATAACATCTATTACGCTTGACAACTTGCTATGGTTCTTATAAAAATACAGTTAAGGGAAAATTTATAAGAAAACAAATACTGTGCATATTAGCAAACTGAAGTAAACTTTCTTTTGAAAGGAAATGTATGTTCACATGTACATCTGTACATATATAAGTGCATACAAAGCTCACGTGCACCATCTGCATCCATGCATCTGACTTAATTAGTTATGCATGTATATCCCAAGCTTTTTTAAAAATGGAAGCCTGTGGATTGTAGCAGGTTCCATTACTGCTTAATGGATCTCTCTGATTAGAGAAAATGACAAATGAGGAGAAGGAGGCTACGGGGGGGGGAGGGGAAGGGGGAATTACCCAAAGCTACGTAGTTGCATAAATATATTAACAAAGCTGGCAAAATTGGTTTCCAAATCCAAATGGCATCACGGGCCTGCAGAGTGGAGCTGACAATGTTACATATGGGGCGTTCCGTGCTAAACATCTCAACACAATGCCCAACAACATCCATTTCTACAGATGTGTAGACAACTGTCTGGGAAATGATACTGGCATTTTGGGAAGAATGAAAATATCTTGAGTGTATGACCCCACAGAAGGAACAGCAGGGCTGAAATCAGGAAGCTCAGTTTTCTCTTAGCACAAGGGTGTCTGAAATAGAGCTGCAGCCCCCAGCGTGTAATGATAGAAGCATCCACTTCTGCAGTGCCACACTGCAGGCTTTGCTGCAGATCTTCTAATGCAAACTTCTGCAACGTAAGCTATTGAACTGCTAGCAATTAAAGCGAGTCAAAGTGAAAACAACCATTTCCTTCTGCTGCTCATCATGCTGACCATTACTGTCTCATGCTTCCTTGGAAAAGGCCTGAATCCATCTCTACATCTGCCTGTGTTGAATGGTTTTCCATCTCCTAGCACAATGCCAATGAACAGAAAAAAAGAAAACTAAGTAATCAGAGCGCTGCCATCTCTGGTAAGAAGGGATCAAGGAACACTGTCCTTTAACTACCTGCTTAGCAATTAGCAGGATAAAATTGCCTTTTCACTTGGGGGTTCAGCAGCTTCTCGAGCCTTCTAGCTCAGCTCCAGATGGATGAAGTGAGAAATAGTCACTCTCAGAAGCGCTCCAAAAGGCCCTTGGTCTGCAGTGACTGCAGTCTGTTTTTGGAGGCATGCCCAGGTCCCCCAGCAACGTGATCTAGCAGTTGGGAATGCTGTGCACACAATCTCTGCAATTTAATTACAGTCAAATTAGTTAATTAATCAGGATATCAACTTAAAACAGAAAAAAAAAAGCTGTATTTTCCTCTTCCTCTCTACACCTCAAGACTCAACTGATGAATGCATAAAGTAGCAAGGTGATAATAGCTGCTAGCTCCTGCTGTGCACAGGCTTCATTAAGCTTTTGCTGAACTCTGTTGGTAAATCCCTTCATCCCATTCATCAGCAGATAGCATGAATCTGGTCAAGCTATTGATCAGCCTGTTACTCTGGTAGCTGAGCTAGTCAAAATCCCAGATATTCATCCTCACCATACCCCAGGAGAGGAATGCTTTTCTGCCTTCTTGCAGAACTGCTGAGCCAGAGACCTGCTGGCTTCTGATTCCAAACTGGTTACCCGAGCAGCACAGAAAACACAGGTGAAGACTAATGTCTGAAGCCATATGTGCAGTTTATGATGGACAAGGGAAGAAACACAACCTTCCTGGCCTCAGACCTGCATCCTAACCAGTGACCTGCTCTTCCCTCTTACTCAGGACAGCAAAGTTTTAGCAGGGAGATAGGGATGTTCTTCTGTTTTAGCCTCAGGCTCATAAATCACTGAAGCAGTTTGGAATGAACCACTAACCCAAACAAAATTCAACACTGTACTTTCGATAACTTTAAAGCTAAAGAAGCTGAGCTGTGATTCAGTTACAGAACAAACTCCCCCAACTCACACAGTGATACCATTCAGCTAACGCTTGTCCTTCACTTGCCTTCAGCATCCCCAGAGGAAAGATTTCTTCCCTTTTTCACTAATCATCTCTGACACGAAGTTGGCCAAGTGAGCTGTGTGACCATGTCAGGGGTATTCTGAATCAGCCTTTCCACACACATAGACAAACAGATGGAGAACCAAAGACCTTCCTGCCTCAAGCAGTGGGTTGTTGTTATTTGTGCTTCTGTTCTGTGCCTACAAAATGCTACCCTTCTGAGGCAGGTGTATTATTAAACACAATTTTCACAGGTGCAAATGATCATAGAAGGTGCAAAGCAGTGCCTGCATTTGTAGCCAAACCTGCTCTGGCTTGCTGCAGCACAGAGGTAGAAGAAATACGTGTTTCCTGCTTGACTTTATTACCTAAATTGCTTTCTCAGGTGAACCAAAACACAAAGGAGAGAAAAAAAATAGATCAGATCAAAATGATTTATTTTCATCTTTACTACTTCCCACCAAGGTGAAACACCCAGCTCAATTCAGTTGTACAACATGCTTTGGAGAGGTAACATCCGCAGTGTGCTCTAGGAAGAATAACTGCTCTTCTCCTCTCCCTGGTCTCTATTTAGGCAGTAGTTCAGCAATTGCTTATGCAAAATAAGGAGAAACAAATTTTCAATTTCTTTTCCTCTCTGAAGAAATTTAAATCCAATCTCATGTCTGAGATTTCCCTAATCACCACCATCTGTGCCTCTCCAGTGCTCCCTACTCTGTTTCTGCTCTTGATGATTAGGTAAATGGAGGCCATAACAGCAGTTGGAACCAGGTGGTGCACTCCTGATGGGGAAGTTGTACAGAAAGAGAGAGGCAGTGGTCCACAAGCAGTCTGCTGGGCACTTCTCCCTGCCTGCTGCCCTGTACCTGAGCAAGAAAGCATTTTCATTTAGCATGCAGTTAGGCTGCTGCTCCAACCCCACCTTCATTAACAGCAACATCAGCAGCTTCTCTTTGCCAGTATCACCTTTCTGTCACCTTATTCCCTGCTCCCATTCTCTTTGGGCAGCATCCCCATTCAGCACAGAGGCTCCCTGCATTTGGGCAGAGCCTGGGCAACAAGAGCTGGGCAGGCAGTTAGGAGAGAACCACTCCTAAACACACCACAGCTGAGCAGGAACGAACACATGGGTGTGCCCCGGTGCCTGATTACAGACTCCTGAGAAACAGGTGAAAATGAGGTTGATTTGTGATTGAAGACTGCTGTGCAGCAGCTGAGCAGACTCAGTGCTAAGCCATGCAGCAGGCTGAGTGGAGTCTTTTAGTGGTTTAGCACAAAGCTTATTGTGACAGGACAAGATAATGGATTAAGGAACCTGATTTACTCACTTTGTTTTTGGTGAAGCAGTTATGGATATGCTCGTGTAACTTCATGTGCCCGACAGAACACAGAAGTGCTTCTGAAAAGGTAAGTCTGGCTGAGGCAATC
>JAOWBP010004220.1:16258415-16282375 GCA_028571105.1 Tragopan temminckii | reverse complement strand
AGAAACAGGTGAAAATGAGGTTGATTTGTGATTGAAGACTGCTGTGTTGCAGCTGAGCAGACTCAGTGCTAAGCCATGCAGGCAGGCTGAATGGAGTCCTTTAGCAGTTTAGCACAGAGCTTATTGTGACAGGACAAGATAATGGATTAAGGAACCTGATTTACTCACTTTGTTTTTGGTGAAGCAGTCATGGATATGCCCGTGTAACTTCATGTGCCCGACAGAACACAGAAGTGCTTCTGAAAAGGTAAGTCTGGCTGAGGCAATCTGGATCTCTTAGGTTGGGTTTTTGGTTGTTTTGGGTTTTGGTTTTTTTTTTTTGTGGTTTTGGCCTGTTTCAAAAACTAACTGTGTTATGTGCTCCATTGATCTCAGGAACTCTTTGCAAACTGATCAAATCTCTGCTAGTGTGATTGATGTATGCTTGAGCTTGGCCTAGTCTGTGCTGTGGGAGCTGCCCTTGGCACGGCTGGTGGGCAGATCTGAGTAACTGGGTCCGTGGTGGGAGCTAGTGCTGGGTCTGATGTGCCTTTGGCTTCTTTCCTTACCTGCTCCATGGTGGGAAACGTGCTATATCCTGCTGGTTTGGTATTGTAGTTGTTTTATGCCTCTCTTAATTCTGCGTTGCTTTTATGCCTGTCTTGACCAGAACAGAAAACACTGAGCGATGATAGCACACGAAGGGCCTCCAGAAGCACAGGTAGAGGGCTTCTGCTGAACTGAGGAGAATTTTAATTAGCATTTCTTTCTGATATTTCTGGTACTGTGTATGTAAATGCCTGTCTGAGGAATCACGCTGGGATCTCTGTGGTGACAGTGAACTCTCATCTTCTAAGAATGTGACACAGAGACAAAACACAAAGCAAAAATCAGTTGTCTGTCATCAGGTGTTTTTTTTCCCAGCCCTCTGGTAAGAGAAAGATAAGCCGTACTTTGCTGTGTCGTGGAGTGATAGGAGAGAGTGGTCATAATGAGCAGAAGAAGCTGTGCAAGTTCAGTGCTGTGGGAGTGCTGTCCATGTCCCTGGATGATGCTGCTGCAGAGCCAGCCATCTCCTGAGGCACAGCTGCAGTCGTGTTATCTGCTCCAATCTTGAAAAATCTGTGTTTTTTTTAAGTCTTGTTTTGTGGTACTCAGCTACTGAGTAAATTCTGTCCTTATACTCCTGTTTTTATGTGTCATGTAGGCTTAAAAAATAAGTTATTGCATAGCCAATATGGCCATTAAGGGCTGCACAGTAGCAGGAAGTGAGTAAGGAGGATAAGGGGAACACAAGAAAGGTATCAGCATGTGAGAGGCTATGCTGTTGTCTTTCTCTTTTTTTGCCCCATCTTTGCTTTATCTCCTCTTAAATCCTGGAAACTCTTTTCCCGGACTGAAAGGCACCCTGTAATTTCCCAACCCAGTGCATGGGTAGTGGCTGAGGTGGCTGGAGATGGTGCTTGACTTTGTCTATGGGGTTAGCATTTGTTTTTAACTACGAATCCTGAAGTTTTGTTGTGATTCTTTAGGATTTAACCAGCTTTTCTCTAAAATCTGACTTCAGAATCTCAGCCAGTACTTTTACTTATTGCCAATGTGATTGTGGCCATGTACTGCTGTCCCTTGGAGCAGTCTTTTCAGCCTGGCTCCCAGTGGAGAAAAAAAGTTTGTTCCCATGATGTTCCTCTATACAAACCACGCCTTTCCAGCCCAGGGATGCCCAGATATTCTCCCCTGCTTGGCAGCCAGAGTAGCTATGAAACATCACCAGCTGGCTTAATTGACAAGGTTAATCCTCTGTTTCAATGTACTTTTAGCTTCACAAACATTATGTAGATTTTCTTACTACACAAAAAAAGAAATTGTTTGCAGAAACTAAACTGTATATTTTTTTCTAACAAACAGTGACAGTTTGTATGAACCAGTAGCTCCAACAACAGATCAGAACAAGCAATATATGTGTTCTGCCTGAGCAGCAATGGGAATAAGTGTGGGTTGGATACAATCAAAACATACTGAACAGTTTATGAATTTACCTGGAAAAGCTTTGTTGGAGGGTTGGGACAAAGGATAGGTGACCTCTCTTAAATATAAGGTGACAATTTGATGGAAGTTCTTGTTAAGTCTCTGTATTATACGTGCTCCCTCATGGAGACTTTCAGCTCTGGTGCTTTGTGAGCTGGAACAAGGCAAACAACTGAGTTATTGGATTAAGAATTCAAGGCCAGTTGGACTAATGTTATTAGATCCCATTCAGCACAGATCTTCTCCATGCTCGTACGTATTTCAAAGACACAGTCATGAAATCCTCTCTTTTTCTGAAACCAGGAAATGTTTTTAGGAGCTGAGCAGTGATGGGGTGTCCTGGCCCTGTGCTGTGTGGACATGGGTTCATCCCACTTGGGGAAGTCATTGACAGCAGACTGTCCAAGGAACACAGACGTGGAGGAAAACGTATTATTTCAGTGAGTGTGTGGGCATTTTTGTAGGAGATTTTTGAGGAGCCTTTGGTATTTCATGAACAGATACAGTTGTCCAGAAAAGTTTCAAACTTGTCTGGCAAATTGGAGCACCTTTTTCAACATTCTGAATCTACTTCTTTAGCAGCTGCTGTTTGATGAGCATCTGACAGTGAGATGGCCTCTATTTCCAAACTAAAGGTTCTTCCTGCTTTAGCTCAATAGAGCCATTCTCTGTTCTCCATGTGTTGGCCATCTGGATGGCAGCTGCCATACCCAGGCCTTACTTTTGTCCATTATCTTACACATTACAATAAATATTTGCTGTATATTTGCCATTATTTTGCATATCTTCCCACATTTTACAACGCAAGTTTTCCATTGGCTGGGTCTTCACTGTAAACACATTAATCATCCTAAATTCTTCACGGATCTAATTGCTGGGTATACGCTATTTTCTGGAATTAATGTGTATTCAGATATAGAAGTGGGGGAAAAAAGTAAAAACGTTTAACTTTGATTAATTAAACTGTGTTAATTTAACAGATGGTGTGTTCTGACACCCACCAGGCTGAGGTTTAGATTTGTGATACTTTAAAGAGGGATCTCTGCCCCTATTATTAAATGAATTCTGAATCTCTACACAGCCCACAGATGTTCAGTTCAGGCTGGTTTTTGTTTTGCTGGCTTGTTTTGTCTTCAGCTCATGGCTGGTAATGATTGATTCAGTTCCGGGTCTCACAGAGGTTTTATATTGCTGCCTTATAAATTGAATCCTTGCTATGGAACCGCTGTATTGTTGTTCTCAGGCAGATCTTGTTTTTTAAGTACCAGCATAGAAGAACTTAGTATTGAATCACCTTTCTACCAGTAAAGAATTAATTAGCCTAGGGAAGCCCTGCTATACTTTGATTATTTTGAGAAGAACCTTTAGAGAGTTCAGAGAAATTACAAAATTAATTTAGAAAGATGCAAGACTTTACAGGTTTTCTAGCTGGACCCTCCTAACACCTGTTTTCTGCATGCTGCTCACACTGACCAACACCTACACTTGTGTTCTCAAATACTGTGGGGTAAATCATTTTACTTACAGCTATATGCTTTTAATTATGTTCTATGCAAAAACAGCTGGTGTTGGACTTCTCTAGGGATCATTACTACACTAATACCCATATTCCTCATGGCCCATGCAGCATTATTGAAAATGAGCGTGTCCCCAGGTTTTATTTACTTCTAAGTCACTCCTACTTTTCCAGTTGTTGTAGAACCATCTAGGAGCTGCCAATAACTGGACGTTATCAAGACTATGCTTACACAGCCTGGAAATGCCAAAACACTCACCGGGGTTTCCAGGAAGCAGATTTGTAAGATGACATGTTCCTTGCATGCTTTCTGGCCCACCCTTGACTAATGGATTCATTACCCACTCGTGTGTATGTGACAGAAAAACAAATAATGAAATAACCTCATCACAAGGGAGAATGTAAGGGTAATGTAATGCATTTGCTTAAAACGATGGATTTGCAGTGAACAATGTTATACAAAGCAAAAATACATCAGGGACTTTCTCAGGCTTGTAGCCGTAAGCCTGCAAAGCTTTCTCTGTACTGGCACTGCTGTAGAGGGGCTGGTGTGACCTGCTCCTTGCTTGTCCACTTCAGGGCACATCACAGCCCTGTTCCCCCCTGCCTTCCTCCTCCTCCCAGCCAGGCTCCCCAGGACAGTCTGTGAACTGTCCCTGCTCCAAAGAAACCTGTCTGTCAGCCCCGTTAATTAGTCCTCTTCTGCTCATAGGCTCCAGGCTGCTTCCCCTTGTTTTCAGCCTCTAAAAACTGGGTAGTGCTCTCAATACCTCTCATGATACATAAATTATATAAGCAATACCAGCTTCTTTCAAGATTTATGACATTGAGCTTGCTTTGAGCTCTTTGCAGAGTTTACAAATGACATAAACACAACAAAAGAGAGATTTGTGAGCTGGGTTGTGCAATGCTCTACACATGCTCCTTTATATTTAGGAGAGCCCTTCAGGGCCCCCTTCTGTAAGCTGATCTTGTAGGTTGTATAGATCCTGTTGCAGGCAGCAAAGCTGCTGAAATGTGGACTAACCCTGTCCCCCAGAGCTGCTGAATTACTGCGAGTGGTTCCACAGACACAGCCCCGAGTACCGACCTCTGTGTTGAGACAAGCCAAGCTGTAACTCAAAAGCAACGCAGCTTGCAAATCATCTGGGCTCAGCACCATGCAATAAAGCAGCAAATGTCACTTTTCTTACTTCTGAATTTCAACCAACATTTTGTAACTTATGTTCTGAAATGAATACATTTATGTGCCATAGTGAGGGCCTTTATTTGTTTTTAGCTTATGTTGCTTTGGAAGGCATGTCACAGAACTAAAAATGTTGCCTTTACAAACCAGATTTACAGTGGGGCGATGGGACTCCGGGCTGCGTAACATAAGCTAAATTCACAGAAATGGGATGATGAAGAATATAAATGCATGTATTCACTTTAGAATTTAGTGATTTCTTTTGGTGAAGTTCAAAGTTTATTATATTAAGTCTTGAAACCACCTGGTCCTTCTGTACTTGAACCCTAGTAGGGAAGAAATGGGGGAAAATGAGTGTAGTGACATTGGTGGGATGAGAGGAAAAAATATATACAGTGAAGGAAAGACGGGGAAAAGGGATGGTTCTTTGCTTTTACCAAAACTAGTACTTGCACCCAAGGCAGATCTTAAATGAGTGGGAAATTTCTCTCTCTGGAGATTACTTAATTATTCAAAATAAGAAAGTGTTGTATAATGAAAACTCAGAAATCTGTATGTAAATGCTTAAAATTTTAGGTCAGTGAAGCAATGAGTCTGCTTAGGGTAGTTAGTCAGGAAGACTAATAGAAAATACCTCAAATTCTCATGTATTTTCTCTAAAGTAGACATAAAACAGTAGCTAATAGTTCACGCGACTCTGGAATAAGTTTGGGAATTATCATTTCTTTGCTGAGTCCCATTCCATGCAGGTAGCTAAATCATGCTGTGCTGCTGATGAGCCCTTGCAGCACTGCATTGCTGTTTTGAAAAGCATCCCTCGCAGGATGCTCGACTGACAGGGATGCTGCAATGGGTCTTTGAGGGGAAAAAATGAAACTGTAAAGACTTAATATAACTCTTTAAAGATGCTATTTTGCATTACATGCTTGGGGAGGGAGTATGTTTGAACCACTTCAGTAATTTTTATTTTGTTTCTTATATCAATATTGTTAATATTCCGGTATTTATTAAGTTGCTTCAGATTTAGAAAGAACACAGATCGTGTATCCCAAATGTGTGCATGCCTTTTGAACTAGGATTGTGCTGTGGATCCACATTTAAATCAGTTTTCCATCATTAGCTAAACATGTCAGGTCTCTCAGAATGTTGGTGCATTCAGCAGTTGTGGCATTTGGAGCTGCTTTTTGTTGGGTTGTTTTTAATCATCAGGAACATATTGAACACGATAGTCTGTGCTGTGGCAATGCAGTTTTGAGCAAGGGAGGCTTCATCACTATATCACTACACAAAAGCCTGGTTTTAAGCAGTTCTCTTAGTACAGCTATTATTTTGTCTCTGATATTTACATGGTATTGCGATGTAAGCCCATAAAACTTCCACAATACAGATATAAAACCCTCGATTTCTAGGATCCCAAGCCAAGTTCCTGTTTGGCTAATGCATTCTGTCTGTTCAAAATTTGCACTTCAGTTTCCAGTTTGTTGTTGATGGGCTCTCCTTTGCTTTCTTGCACTGAGCCCATCTGTGTGTATTTAAGCATCCCCTGTGCCTCCCCACTCTGGAACAGCACTGGAGGGAACTCAAGGTGTTAAGTCAAACTCTGTGCCCCGCTATCTTGGCAGCCACAGCTCGAGAAATCATTCTGTCTGGTCCTGAGCCATGGTGGGTTGCACTGCTCCCAGTACTCCTACTGAAGGCTCTTCCAGTCTCTCGCTATTTTTGTAATGCAAACTGACCTCTGAAGGCTTGACTTGGTAAGGTGTTTGCTTGCTTCTGGACCATCTCCCCTTCTGTATTTTAATATTCCAGCAGAGTATGCTTAACACACATGTGAACACTGCCACAAAAGCAATGCATAGTTTAAACGTCCCAGACGGTGTGGTGAAAAGATCCCTCAATACTCAGAGAAGGAAGACAACAGGATACATATATTTCCTTTTATCCTGAACTTTCCATGGAGTTGTCAGCAAATGCTCCCCTGTATGTAATGAATCACATGGAGGAAAGAAGTAAAATACAATATCTACTTCTTGCTGAATATGTTACTGACATAGAGTTTCTGAAAAGGTCCAGTGCGTGATTGCAGGAAGACACACAGTCTTGGAGATAACTGTAATTAATGTTCTGACTTCATGGTAAATCTGTAGGAGTAGTGTTTGAGTCTTCCTTTTCCTTTCACGCTGGTGATGCTTACTGAGTATGAAGGAGGAATCCTCCCATGTAAACTCTTCTGTATACTCTTCTTTATTGTAATTAACCCGAGTCAACAATACTAGTAAGAATCTGCTTGAGCCACTCCTTGCATGCTTAACTTTATTTATGTTGTCACTATTTGAAGTCCTTTTTAAACAGAAGATAATTATCCAGAAAACAAATAGAGCTAGAAATCACAACGCTCTGCCCATGTTACCCATCAGTCTCTGTTGGCCATCTGAAAGCTGCATCAGCTTCAGCCTTCAAGTCTTCTGCTGCAGTTCGTGGTTTCCTCCCTGTTCTGTATCTCCAGCAGCTTCCTTAGTGCTGAGTGAGTTGCCCACATTAAATGTCCTTCTCCTCCAGCTACACAGATAGCAGGCTTATATTCTTAGATTAGATTAAAGCTGGCTCAGATATATCAGATAGTTAATAAGAATGTAATTAATCACATGTAAGTTTCATTTGTGTTAAAAATTGGCTTGGAATATTCTCTAATAGTAGAATCTGTCTAGCAATCAAAGTGCTACAGTGTTCAAAGCTTTTAGGGTACATAATTCACAAATTCTTATTTTAAAAAGTGATCTAAATGAAGAATAGAAAGCAATGCAACTCATTTCATGAGAAATTTAGAAACAGTCCGAAACAAAGCATCACATATTTTATCTCAGTAATAACAGGTGTGACATTGTCAGTGTCTTCCTTGTGATACCTGCGGAAGCAAGATATCCAGTGACTTTCAGAGCCAACTGTCAGCTCTCCTTTCCAGGACAGATACTTGTTACCCACTTTGACAGCATTTCTAGAAATAAATGAATTTATGTATGAAAGAATTGTACAGTAAGATGGAAAGAAAGAAAAAAAAAAAAACAACCTCAAAAGCAGAAAGGGAAGTAAGGATGACAAGCAGACCAGGAAAAACTGCTGATAATAGTTTTAGTGACCAGTCTGTTGCTGAGGGAAGTGTCTATTCTCAACATTGGAATTCAAAATGAGTATTGCACCTTAGGACGTAGAGCAGGTCAATGGGGGGAGTGAGGGCCAGCTATTTGAGCAGTTGAGATGGCTTTGATTAGTATTTCTTTAATTCTCATATTACCTGCATGTGTGCAACATGCAAATGCTTTTGCAGCAATGAGGAGGTTACTGAGAGGTTGCTAGTGGTGTCTGGAGGTGGTGGTCCTGCTGGAGCTGCTGGAGTAGAGCCTGACTTCTTGTAAATGGATCCATAACTGGATAGAGAACTACCACAAGACTGATGGGGGAAGAAAATACAGTTGTGAAATGTGTGAAATTGTCTCTGAAGTTTTGTTCAGTTGAGGTTCATTTAAGGAAAATAATAATGGGGGAAGGAGTGCAATTAATGGCTACAAAATAGTTCATTTAGGTTCAGGCAAGCCAAGAAATAACGGATGAAGAGAAAATAAAAGTTAGATTAATGTATGATCAATACTTTGGTGCAAGGTAAAAGTGTAGTTAACAATGCCATTGCGAACTATCTGAAGTGTCATTTTGTGTCTTTTGCTGTGAACAAAACCCTTGAAAGGCAATTCAAATGCTTGATATAGGAGACAATCGTATTATAATTTCATCTGTAGGCTCAGTTAATAGCTTGCAATGATTGTATGCATCTCTACAGTGATGAGAATGCTTGCGCAGTGTATACAGCCATCATAAACCCCAGGCTGGAAGTAGAGGTTGGTTTGCAGTTCCAAAATGGTAACTTTTATTTGCGAAAGCGGCCAGGATGATGTCATTTATGAAATCTGACCTGTCTTCAGAGATGGTCTCATGGTTGGTGTCTGCTTTGGGGATCCTGAGGAGAACTTGGCAGGGGGGAAAGGTAGAATATATTTAGCATCAGTGGGACACTGGATTAAATTCTGTAAGGTTTAAATGCTGTTAACACTTTTTAAAGAGAATATTTCTCTAGCGATATATAAATAAAGAGAACGCTTCAGTGAGTGCCAGGACAGTCTGAAATATTTAGCTAAGGAGCTAAGATAAAAACAAATTACTCATTTGGTAATACTCATAGCTAAAATAAAGTAGTTCTTAACAAACATGTGGACAAGTTCCTAAAAATAAAAGCAACAGCATGCTGAAAACATTTATTCAATATGCTATGTCAGAAAACTTTTCAGAGACTGAATACTTGTAGGTAAATTGATGTAGAAGGTAACTACTCTCTATTTTGAGCTTCCCCATGGCAAAAACACCAGCAAAATAGAAAGAGATCAACAACAGCTAACAGTGGTTGGATTTTTTTCTGATGGACTTGGTTTGGAGCACACATTGTGCAAACGTTCAAACTGCATCATATGTTTATGGATAACTCTAATCTGACAAATAACAGCACTGATATGTAAGCACAAACATATTGAAAAATTTCACCTATTTTGGTATACTACACAAATAAAACAGGTGTGTGCTCATCCTTTATCCATACGTAGCATTTCTTCCGTGAAAATGAGGGCTAGGTTCTCTAATGCAGTGACACGGACCCCTGTCTTCACCCAGCACTCATCTCTTCCTCTCATCTCCTTTTTTATGAAGCTGATCTTTCATCAGAGAGGAGGCAATGGAATATGTCGAAAAGAGGACTGGAGCCCAAGAGGTCCTACTGTAAGTCCTGTTGCTCAGTTTTATAACATCAACATGGAAAGAGATTTCTTTTAAAAAGTTTTGTTTTTTGTTTTTTTCTTTTTTAATACGTGGAAGATCAGAGAATTGGAAATCTCTTGGTATTGTCAGTGCTCAATCCCATTGAATGGACCCTACAGACTTCTCTAATTATTCACAAAACATTTTGAGCAGATGTCCATAAAATGAATTATCTGCTGTCTGCCAAAAACTACTTCTGGCAGGCAGCATAGCAGGTAAATAAAAAGAGAGGTTGAAAACATGAATAAAACATGAATAGAAGAGCTTAGGGCATTCTGATTCTCATAAATTCAAAAGCACCAGTGGAATCCATAGAGGTATAGTAGGGAGCCTCCTGTATGAAAACATGTAGAAAGGAGTCAACTTTGGAGGAAATGCTCTTAGCAAGTACTTCATTTTCTTGGTGGAAGCACTGCTGTGCCAGGTAACAGACAACACTTTCAGGTATGGGATGGCAGTACTTTTCTGTGCCTACCATGGGACACCAAGAGTCTGAACTTCCAGCATCAGTCTGAGTCCTGTAAGTCACTTGGACCAGCAGCCTGGGTCACTAAATTTAGTAAAAGTTGCAAATTCTTGTAATTCTTTCTATTCTGTTGTTGGCAAGGGCATCCCTATATAAGCCTTGCTTTCAGTAACCAATTAAAAAACTAAATCTCCTGAGCATAATGCTTTCCTAATTAAGGCAAGCTGTTTTGTGTTGTTAGGATCACAAAAAATGTAGCATCTACCTTCTGAACAAGTTGAACATTACAGTTACTAAAAATCTGCGAATATAAAAGCTATTAAAGAGAGGTATTTAAAGGAACCAACCTTATGTTAGCTTGTGAGGTTCTTAGGTGGCATGATTTCAGGTAGATTATATGTAGAATAAAACCAAAGAAAATATCAAGTATTTGAAAGGAAGGCAGTTTCCAAAGGCTTAGTGTCAAATTAAAAAGTACTGTGTTCTGTACTGCTTCACAGAATAATAAAAACATTGCAGTACTTCAGGAACAAGTATTGTCCTACATCCAAATCAAAATCTTGTCATGTTGGACAAAATGGACTGTTTTTCTGTTTAGAAGAGAAAACTTGTAATTTGTTGGAGGTTCAGTAGCAAAGAAAGTAAATACAAGCATAAAACAACATGAATGAATAATTCTGGCATATGGGAAAAGTTTCCACGTAACAAAGTGGAAGAAGGAAGCGCGAGAGGACAGAATGACTCAAATACTGTGATTAAAAGAAATAATAGGTAGGCAGGTAACTTCATAAATAACAGATCAGACGTGGTAACGGCGGTGTCATTAAAAGCGGCGATAAATTAATGCCAAGCAGAAGCCCATTTCTTTGTAATACTTCTGACATACTCAGTGGAGCCATTGTAGTTACTAATTCATACAGGATTATACATAATTGGGATGTGCAATTATAACAGTTGGGGTTCAGAAATGACAACGTTCTCTTTCCTTCGGGGATCTGTAATTTATTCCATCACCTTGAACTTGCATTATACAATATGCCAAAATAAAATTTGCAAATGTTCTCCTAAATCCTTCTATCTTTGGTTCATACTGTATATGTAAAGGAAACATGTTGAGAAGATTAAAAATATGGGGAAGAATTACCATTTTAATACTTGTCCGTAAGGAGACAATAGAAGGTTTTCAGCCTCAGTAAATCCACTTTAATTTATGTAAATAGTTTGGGCAAAATGGTTCTTTTGCATTGTCTTCGTGAAAGCAATAGCAGCAAGAGAGGGCTAGAAAGGTCAAGTTCCATTTATTTACCAAAAATGGATCTGGTATAAGTCAAGACAGATAGTATGAAAAATCACAGGGGTTGTGTTTTGTAGGGATGTCTTCCCATTCTTATCCACCAAAACATTTCCTTACGGCATTAACTCATGTGAAGTCTTACGCAAAAACTGCTGGGAAAAATATCTGTGTTTGCCGAAGTGTGGCTGATGCTGTTTCCCTCAACTTTGAAATTTCCAACTTAGAGACTGATCTTAAATTTGACTAATGGTTTTTCTCTTTGTGTTGTCTCTCCAAGCTGCTGAGATATTCTTTTCTTCAAACACTTGTTATCCTAATAATCTGTTTATACAGAATAAATAAAGTGTTGCCATGGGCAACCTGAAGCTCTCAAAAGGAGGCTTCCTAAAATAGGAATTTCTGGGGCAGAGAATGGCTTGTACAGATTTGGTTCTTTCCAACTGTTCCTTTGTCACTGCCTTTGCTCGTGGCACTCCTCCCTACATGATTCAAGGGAATATTTCTTTTCATATAGGTCTTCTGCTGCTATTAAAGGAGCAGAAACTGGAAAAATGGCTTGCTAGGGTGTTCCCTGAATGTTACAGGAGCTGGGCAAGAGCTGTGTGAGCAGGAACATGAGAATCCACCTTACGTGAGAAGCTGACTCTAGAGTTGGCTTGTTTATGAGGACACTAAAGAATGCTGGAGAGCTTTGTACAGGAGCATTCTAGCTATGGGGCTACACAGCTATCTTAAAGGGAAGAAAATAAGAGGAGGATGATCTGGCCAACTTGTTGGGAAATGGAGGAAGACTTTGTTTTCCTTCATAGCTTTATGTTTAATACAGCATTGCACGTTTCTTTGTGCTTGAATGGTCTCAGCTACAGAACATGCGGGTATGCACATCTACGTGCTTTTCCAGGGTTAGGAGAGGATACTGTATGTATCCTCATCCTATATGTATATGTAGTATATGACACTGTTGTCTTCTGATGCTACAATGAGCAGTATGACTTTCACGTAAGGACCGAAGAGGCACTGGGATGCTTTCCTGCTGAGTTATGCAGGATTCCTCATGTGGGATCTGCCAGCCTTTAGTTTTGTTCTAATACTTTCTATCTTCCTACAAAGGCAATTTGGCTATGCTTTAGCCCAGTGCAAGGACATGGCTTGTGCTGCTGTGCTTTTTGTGTGTCAAAAACTAAAGGTGTCAACTGTTGTGTCACTGGCTTGCCTTTTCTTTTTTTTTTTTTTTTTTTTTTTTTGCTCCGTCTGAATTCAGTTTACAATGAAATACTTTGGAACAAAGCCAGAGATAACCTTGAATGTCAGAAATTGTATTTTTAAAGTGATTCTGGATGCACAGGCAGCCAAAGAAGTTCAGCCCCTCTTCAAAGTCATGATGGGAGTATTGTAATGTAGATTGCATCGATTTGCTACCAGTTACTGACAGCTAGCGGGATTTTTTTTTTAAAGTTTCTCAACAGTGCCTGAAGAATAAAAAGTTCTCTACTTTAAAAAGAAAGTTGTATTCTCATGCAGATGATCCACCCTAAAAATAGTATCCATGTTATACGTGTATGGTGAAACTCAATTTTGTATGCTTTAGGACTATGGCAGGATTATAGCACAAATGAAGCTTACACTTAAGCATGTACATAATGCCACAGAGTCTGATGCATGCTTAAGTGCTTCCTGGTTACTCTTAACTAATTAATTTATTATAGAGAAGCAACAGAAATGCTGACTTGCAATGTGATGACAGTAAGGTTGCTCTAGTTCGGAACTATCCTTGTGTAGGACCGGTGTGCAGGTGTATGATGAATGAGAGTTGACAAGCTTCTACAATGAATGCTTGAAATACCAAAGCAAAGACTACTGAAGCGTAAAAGAAATACTGTACCTGGCCATAATTCAACCCAGCACTCCATTTACAAGTGTAATAAGAGTAATAGAAAAGATTAACTTGCATAGGAAATTACAGTTTGTGCATTTATACACACGTTTTTTACAAAGTTCAGTTTATTTTGGGCTTTGTTTCTACACCTAAGTTATCTGAATGATTTCAGACCATTGGTAATGCTGTGGAATTCTGTACACGGTGTTTATAAGGCTGCTTTCTGCTGGGGACTGAGGTTTTGCAGTAATATCTGCCTTTCAGGCTTAACCATAATACAAGCAGTGTAAATTGCAGTGTGTGCTCATATCCTTTCTTCTGTAAAGCCTTTGGGGCTGTGCCTGGACAATAGCTGTAGTCATATGCAGGGGTTTGCATGCTAGAGGAATGTTCTCCAAAATCTGGTTCTATATGGAAGTGACTTAGATGCAATTCACTGTTTGTTCAGTACCATAACATGAGCTGTCCTCCACAGCTGCTCATTATATGAGGACTAAGTGATGTAACACGTAGCCTTCCCACAAATAGTGTGATTCAACGCACAAAAGAATTGCTTGCATAGTGGAAGGTGTTTCACTTTCTCAGGCTACAGAAACAAGGGCAAGGACAGCTCACGCTTAGGATCCATTTCCATCCTGTTACCCTGAACTGATATGCCAGGGATCAGGGTGAAGACTGAAACCCAAATTTTCAGAGTCCCTGGGCAATACTGCAGCCCTTGGGGCTTCCTTTCTTCCTGGCCAAACCTCACAGCCTTATTGCTCCATCAAAAGGCACAAACAAACCAACCCACCAAAACAAGATCAGTGAAGAGTCTGTATTATTCAAATGATACTTAATCCAATATAACAAAATGTGATTATGAAAAGAGAGAAAACTGAATCTTTGTTCTGCTTCTTTCTTCCTCTCAACTTCTGCTCCATGTTTGAATTCCACAGAGGTTTAAAATAACCCTCATTAAAAAGTTGCTATCAATTGTATCTCCAACAGCTTCATTATTTTTGTGGTCATAGCCTGTCAAAGCTGGAGCAAAACACTGCGAAATCCCTTTTTTTTTTTTTCGTTGCAGATCCAGGAGCACAAAATACAGCTTGCTCCAGCTATAATTGCTGCCTTGGATTTCAATTGGCCACTTCCTAGCTTTATTCGCAAGACAGCTTTATTGCATTTTGAGATCTGATTATTAACTGTCATGAAAGCCTTGCTGCCAAGGAGGACTGACATCCCCAATGCTAAACATGGGGAAGCTGTCATCCAGAGGTGACACAGTTCCTGTACTCAAATATCACAGCTGTTTATAATGCCACCGTGGTGGTCCATGGCCACATCAATGCTAAGAGATGTCAGAGCCTTGACTGGAGCTGCATGGCCATGTACCTGCTGGTGAGGTGCCAGAGTGCATCCTTGAAGCAGGTTTATCTAGCTGCTGGCATGAGAAATGTTAGGGCTGCATTGTACATCCAGCGTGCTTCACAGGAGCTTCCCTGATTTCATGTCTTCAACTTATAGCTATATCTGTGTTGTCATCCCTCATCACTGGTGAGGAATATTTTGCCTTGTATCATGTAGTCCATTTAGGACCACAGAAAAATACCAGTACTACCAGTTAAAATAATTTGGAGTTTCCTCAGACTTTCAAAGTATTTTGTACAAATCTTCCTCTTCAGAATTTTCCTTTTTTTTTTTTTTTTTTTTCCAAGAAGACCTTGACTGACTATGACCGCAGCATTTTCAAACTGTGTGTGTGTGTATCTCTGTGTATGTGTGTATATCTCTATGTATATACACATAAATATATCTGCTTTTTAAAAATTGCATGTAAAGCTGATATTTGTGTTTTGGCTCACCTCCACTGTAAAGAGTGGGTGCAACAAAATTCGTGTCACCTGCTTAAGGCTCTGTACCTTTCCTAGAAGGTTTTCTTCTGTCTGTTCCTTGTAATGCTCATAATAGGCGCTCTGCTTTTTTTTCCCAAATGGCTCCAGAGATAACTATTTGGAGGATAATTTTCAACTTTGAGGATAAAGACACTGCAACAGAGTTGGGTTCTCTACCTAACTGCAAAGCTGAATCTTTCATTTTTCTCTATATATTTGCCGTCATTCAGCTCTGTTGTAAATTGTTCTGTGTACTCCAAGTAAACTTTGTATAGTCGAGGTGTTTTTCAAAACCCGTAGATCTGAGCTTGCAAATATCCTGGTTCTGGAAGTCCAGCTCAGCTCCTGTGTGCTGAGCACTTGCATGACTGACACTCTAAACTGGAGGTCCTTAATGCGATGTACCACATCTATGATCCTAACTATGATCCTCTTCACTGTAACGGGTTGGGGGAAATGAGGGAAAACATTCTCTCTAATCTTTGTGCTAAGTGCATTAACTCTGGGGATATTTTTAGTAAGGCAAGGGAAGATCTTACCAGAAAGATTCATCCAGTAGTGCAATTGACTAACTCCTAGATTTCAGAGCTCTTGCAATTGAATTGGAAGTAGTGGGGTCTAAGAAATGATTATAAACATGAGTACACAGGCAATATACTGCTATTTAGTGGAATTACAACTGTTTTGGACGAGTAACTAAACCAACACAAGAGGAGAGAATCCAAATAAAATTAACTTTCAGTGGAACATGTGAAAAAGTTAACGAGGGTGTTTTGAAAAAAGCTATCAAGGGTTTAATCTGAATATCATTGGTAGATGCATAAATAAATGAAGGAAGAACAGACTGCTATCTAGAACTTAAAACCACCTGTAACCCTCTGTGTGTTTTGGTTGTTTTGTTTTATCAAGGAAAAAGAATTTAATGTCTGAAGTCAAAGTTAGACTCAATCAATATGTTCGGGGCTCTTGAGAAATTTTGAAAATAGTTTCCTACTTGTAGTGATTTAGGGCAGTCAGGCATGTAAAAAGATCGATTTGGTTGTGAGAAATCAATGACCTCCCCTGCTAAGATTCCCAGCAAAATGAGAACTTGCCAATTACAATGGGAGTTTTGATAAGGCCAGCAGGAGCAGGATGCTCCAAACTCAAAGAAACAGTGCTGCAATGTAATAGCTATTATTTTTTGTGTGCCATTAGGGTATGAGACAGAGGCTAAGAACGATATTCTGAACATCTTATCTCAAAATTCCACGATCTCTCTCTCATGGCAGATTAGCAGTGCTGATACAAACCAAATAAACGGAGCTTACACACACATGAGATAATCACCCTCCATCTACTGGTGATGTTTGCAGACCTCTGCTCAGCAGGTGATGGCAGTGCTCCTTCACTGCAGCCTTTCAAACCTCTCATCAAAACTCCCTCTGGCCATAATGCCACGTAAAATATGATGGATGTGTCTGCTCTGAAACCGCTGTTTAACAGAAGCATTGGTACTTTCTTATTCTTTCAGTACTGTGGTCTGTCCTGTGCAGTGCTAAGCATTGCTATGTGCCACCTACTAAAATGCCTGTTGTAAGGATGTTCCGAGGCTGGGGATGAAGCACTGGGACCTCAGTGTAATCAGAGGTAGAGCGGTGTGTGGGGATTGAGGACTCACCCCCCCAGAAAACCTGACTGCTGTGGCTTTGTGTAGCATTCAGTGATTCATCCAGAAGGGAAAGCCCATTCCTTCATTCTTCTGCCTTCCATGAGCAGCGTTTTAGAAGAAAGCCAAATAGCTGTGCCTACAGGATCTCACAGAGATTCCTAAAAGCTGATAATAAGGTTTGACAGTCATGTCATAATTGTTAACAATGATACTGGAGATATGCCAGCAACCTCACACTCTTGCTGCTTCTCTGGATGAGAGGAATTGCTTTATAGCTCTAAGTCTGCAAACCGAATTTGACATAGAGGGACATTTCTCACAAAGGGAAATACAAAGCAATGCATCATATTGTGCCAGATTACACAATAGCTTTTAGGATAAAGTAATGAAGAAGAAGAGACTTCAATGAGACTTCATTACTGTTCTCTATACATACAAATATATTATACGGCTAAGAGAGCTTTTAGGAGCATGGTAGAACAGTCTGAAAGGTTTGGCAGCAGGTATTTGGAATGGTCCACTTATTTACCACCAGTAAAGCCAGGAGTGATTGATTCAAGTTTGCTGATGAAATCTTACCCTCTGAAAAGCCATTGCTCATTCTCCGTTTCCATCACCATGCAGAGAAAAGTTTCTTAAAGTGTAGTTTGGGGCTGTTTGTGCTGCTCTCCTGTACTGCCATTTGTCCTGGTTAACATGCACCCAATAATGTAGCTGTCGGAATAAATCACAGTAAACGATACTTTTTCGTATGGGTGTCACGAATTTCAAAGCTCAAAGCTCTGGGATTTTTTCAGGCCAAAGGAGAAGGTTAGCTCCTTCTGAAATTTGTTGACCCTCAGACAGCCATAACTCTTTAACACCGTTCCCTGAAAAAGGAATCAAAATACAAATCAATGCTATAAAAAGTGGCGTATGAGAACAATGTCCTTTTTACCTCTGTTTATAATGCCTTTTCAGTGGCTTTATGAGAACTCACATAAGCAAGCCCATGCAGACTTCTGCAAAATTTGTTAATTATTATAGACTGTTGCTTACCTTTTTGTCTGTCAGTAGCTGTCAGTAGACTTAATGCGTTCTTTTTCCTTGTCACGTGGATTTTTGATTAGCAGTTTACCAGGTCACACTCCAAATCCTTGGGGGTCTCAGTAGAATTCTGGAAAATATATTATGCATATGCTTATGCTTGCTCCTAAACTTGGATAATTTCTAGTCAAGAATTATTACATCAATTTCACAGCACTGCAGATAGAGTCCTGACCACTCCAATTATCTGTCTACTCCCGAATAGAGCAGCAGTAACTTCAAGCCATCATAAAAAAGTTTATTAATTTAGCTCCACTGAGAGTCAACCGTTTTACTGCAGTGCAACTGAAAGCTATCTACCACCATGCGAGAAACCCTTAGCTATTTTTCTCTAAGCTTGGCTCTCCGAAAGGACTTTCTAAAATTTGCAAGTATGAATAGTGGGACCTATACAGAATCTGCATGAAAGCCTTCCTAAATCCCTGCAAGAACAAACAAGCATTTAAGGCTAGAAGCTGATATTTTCTTAGTCTCAGAACAGTGCTGGTTGGCTGGAAACTGCAGCAGAGTTTAGCTCTCTTTTTCTCATAATTTCTAAGGGCTTTGAGTTTGTTTATTTACACACTTATTGGTGTGTGCTGTTTACCCTTTGAGCAAGCTTTTGCCAGTAACAGAATATAAACTTCTGCAGTAGCAGAACATAAACTTCCAAGTTCACTCTTAACCACGTTCTTCCCAAGACTTTTCCATCTCAATATCCTGAGCGCTAAATGCACCTGTCTTTCAGGTCATGTCCAGCACCAGTGCTGGTTGGCATTCCATTTTGCTCCCAGATCATACAGCTGGGATGCCAGGCAGGCTGGTGGGAAGGATAAGGCAGCAGTGAGAAGGGATGCCATCAGACAGATAAATCTGTGCATCAAATGGCCAATGCACCACAGAGCCTTCCTTTGTAAAGGAGCTTTGAGCACCCAGATGAATTGCTGCAGAGGTAAGGAATGTGAGAGGAAACTCTCTGCCTAGGCAAAATGGGATGCCCACCCCAAGGGGGGCAGAGGCAGGGAGAGCTCTCAGAAGGTCTAACTGGACAGAGCTGCCTCCAGCATGGTACTTGTTCTGTGCCTTTCATATGCCAGAAATCCCACACAGATTCTCTTTCCTTTGCCAGAAAGGTGGGTCTGGAATTCTCTTTTGAGAGGATTGCTTTGTTGACAGCAAGAATGATATTTTTCTGCTAGGGATATACCGACTGAAGTGTTAAAGCAAAACAAAATTCCCTAGATTATGGAAAGCTGGCTGCAGTAGCAGAAACAGCCATTAAAACTAATCTTTCTTTACAATCTGATCCCCACTAGTTATTTCAGATGTAGAGATTCCAATGTGCTCTTTGAAAATGTTGGTTGTCATGAGTATAGAGATGCAATTATACCAGTAGCTTTTCACTTTGCTTTTTTTTTTTTTTTTTTTTTTTTTGCTGGTTCCAGCATCTGAAACCTGAAATTCGAAGTCTGTCTTTGAATCATGTAAGACCACTGCCAGAACTGGCAGCTCTATTGCCACAACTTCATCAGCTATGCCTGGACCAAGGGGAGCAATCCAGGAGCATGATGCAGGATTGCTTTACCCAGAGCGGGGCTCTCAGGGTCTGCAGATCACCTTAATGTGCCTGCTGAGGGCGTGGAGCCTCATGTAGTGAGTGTTGAGTAATGAAAGGCAGGTAGGGTTTCCTCTACTG
Organism: Tragopan temminckii; assembly: GCA_028571105.1. Lineage (NCBI taxonomy): Eukaryota > Metazoa > Chordata > Aves > Galliformes > Phasianidae > Tragopan > Tragopan temminckii. Next base: position 16,262,884 of record JAOWBP010004220.1, on the reverse strand, counting down.
CTCTCAGAGGTTATGCATGAACCCCCCAGCAGTCAGAGAAACAGAACACAAAAGCACTGACCCAGATTAGCAGCTGAAAGTGGGAAGAGAAAAACAAGCAACTCCTGTCCATCACTCCTAACGCTGCTGAAACTGACTTTAGAGAGACGTGTACCCAAGCACATTGCCCAGGGTAAAGGCCATGCTCCATTTCACATTAATATCAAACTTATTTTGAGAAGTCAGAAGGTCTTCCTCTGAAGTGAAGATGAGCTGTTGCAGTGCATGGACTATTACTAGCACAGATGCTCCAGGTTATGAAAGTGCAAAGACAGATTCGTGGTGTTTAAGTAAAAATATCAGTGACGAGGCAAAATGGAGACTAGAGAGGGGTAAAAATAAACATGTAATAAGGAACTGATACGAAGTAACACTCTGAAAACTGCTTCAAAGCCACTTCAGTCAGTGAGTTTTCATTTTCCACTTGTTTCAGTTGGCTTTTAATCAGGGCAATAAAGGAGAGACAAAAATAGATGAATGGAAATCAGAGAGGTGTAATCAAAATGTATACATTAATTTGGAAATGGGACATAAGATGGACACTTTTACCTTACACGATGATTAATTTGATACTTTTGAAGATACTTTGAACAACAATCACACTTTAATTAGGAGAGAACATAATAACCTAATAGGCTTTGCAGATTTCTGTAGTAGGCTAACTATAAAATATATCACCTATAAATTGAGGTTCAAAAGGTGACATAGGCTCAGAATATTAAATACCATCATCTCTCCCTTAGTTGATTTACCTGTTATAGCAAAATTTATTGCCAATCTGGCTGCAACATCTGCATAACTAAGGGACTTGTTAAAGAGAAATGAAACTTGTCTTTCTGCCAAAGTTTGGAGAGGCTTAAACAGAAATTAATATCTGTAAGTTTTCCTGGAGCGTTTTTGAGAAATTATCTGGCTGGCAATACCTGCTGCTGTTTGGAGGGGGGAAAAAAAGGCATATTTCACAGTGGAGCTAAACTTGCTGCGTAGAAATGGTGATGCTTTGATATGTTCGCTTTCAAAGTTTGATACTGTTGTTAAAGTAAATCTATGCTAATCAAATACAATACTAACAAAACCAATCTGATAAATGGTTTATGAATCTATGGAAATGGACTTTAGTCATTGTATTCTCAAAAAGCCTCACATGTTGATGCTAAATATAAAGCAGGTAGTTGATATTGCAAAGCCCATTGTTATGTGCAAGTGTAAGGTGGCAATTCAGATAGCTCTGTCCTTTGGGTCATACATTCTGTCTAGTATGGCTACTGGAGAAATACTGGAGTAGGAATATTATAGTTGAGATGGACTTTGAATGCACACGTTATGCTTAAACGTTAATAACTTGAAAAATCAACTATGACAGTGTATAGGGATACTGAATTAGTTGCACTTTTCTTTTATGTTCCTGTCCATGAGGGGAAAAATGTGTTTGTATGTGTGCATGGCCCACTTTGAATAGCGATTGCTTTTTATTTAAAAAAAAAAAAGTCCAGCTTCAGAGGTGGATATTTGTTGAACAGCAAATCCAGAATTTGTTCAAGCAGTGAAAAGATGAATTGGCTGAAATTCTGTGTATGTATGATATCTTAACTTTCACTTCCCAAACTTTCAGTGAAGTCACAAAGAAATCTCTTTAAGCAGCCTGGTACTTCTTCAAGGATGAGTATGAAGCTACCTGGACTGAATATGCTAAAATTCCCATCTTGACAGTGAACCACTTAACAATTTCTTTCAGTAAAATATCCAGCTGCTATTAGTTAAACATGCTAATAGTTCTTTTTCTGGAAATTTGGAATCCTCAAGTTCCTTTTAATTACTAGATTAACAGAGACAAATAGTGCCAAGGTATTTAGTCACTTGATGGCATGCTGCTTCTCCTTTCATCACTGAAATATGATGCCTACAGTTTCTACTACTTGCGATAATAGACTTTGGAAAAGAAAATAATCTTTACTATTTAATTTTTAAGACTGAATTCGCTGTTCTTTTCTCAGTGCTCCTCACTGAGAACTGGGCTGTTCTTCATTAGCCAGCAGGAGGCACGCGTTCCGTTTACTGAGCAATATTAGACTTGCTAAGAGAGGTGCCAGAACTCCAGGCTCAGAGTACAATGACTGCACTGCACACTCTCTGAAGTCTTGAGCTTAAAATTGCAAGAGGCAGAGAAGAGAGTCATTTAGAAGAGAGCAGTCAATGGTGCAAATTTAGATCCTAGCTGACAGTGCTGGGGATGGTTAAGTGCTGAGATACCAAATTCATGACCTAGAAAAAGAAATGTTGATTAGCCAGTAGTTGGTGGAGCTCCACAAATCAGGTTGCTGAGCACTTTTTTTATATGATCAAATCATTCCATGGACTGTAAAAGATAGGGCGGATAGATGACTTGAATATCTCCAACAATGTACAGACCACTTCTCATTCCTGTTCAGACTGTGAGAAACTCATTCACATAATTTGTGAACAGTGAGGACTGTGAACAATGATTTTATTTCATAATGCTTTGGTTGTTATGACACCTTCTGGTTGTAAATTTCAGTTAATTAACAGTAATTATTATATCCAGAGCATGTTGCATCACACTGGCCTCAAACAAGTGAAGGTACCATCACCTTCTTCTCATGTAAGTTCTTCTGTACGTGGCAAGTTCAAGTTCTGTCACCCATGGAGACAGATCTTTTCTTCCTGACACACTGACACAGACAGAACCAAGATGCTTTGTGGCTGTGGAGTTTCAAACTTGCATAGCCTTCCAAGTGTCAGTCATGCAACTCCTTCATGCATATTTGATTTCTGCCTTGAGTGGTAATATCCTTGCTTTTAATGTATGTGCACGTTGTGCAGTTGCTGTGGGAACCATATCTTTGAGCTTTTGTGATTTAAAAAAAAAAAAAAAAGTATTTATAGATTCTATTTATTTTGCTTATGAATCAACACGTTAATATTGATGCAATGGAAGAAGAAAGGAAAACAAACTTCTGAACAGAAAGCACAACATCAAACACAGATCTGTTTGTTTTTCTCTACAGCAGAGTTCCCACAACAGGCACAATTGCAGCAACAGAAAGGGAAAAAATATATGAAACAAGAGAAGACAGAACAGGATAAAGCAAGCAGCAGACAGCTGAGTAGTTAATTTAAGTTGTTAAGACCATGTTTACCAGTCATGCGCTATGAGATTGCAAAGTATCATGGCATCTTCTGCTGGTTCTTTCTGTGGGGCCCCTGGCACTGAAGCTCACCCAGGACATGAGGTCAGTGCAGCAGTCTGCTTGATGCTGGTGCCATGTTGATCCCTCGGGTCTGGGTGGTCACAGGGAGGGGTTCTGGGGTGGCCAGCCAGGCTTCAGGTTCTCCTGAGCTCCCCTGAGGGAGGACTGCAGAGGAAGGATCCGGTATGGTCTCCCTATGTATTAGGGCATGAGGGGAGTTTAGCTGGGCTGCTTTAGCACTTCCTTCTCAGATGTGCTTTTCTCTGTACTGCCATTATGTGAACTACAACCGCAGGAGGTGTGTGATTTCAATGAAATGTGAAAGGAAAAGGGAATTCTTGCAGCTGAGGGGACTGGGTGTGAGCTGGGCAGGGCTGGGAAGCATGAGGGGTGTGAATATGTATGAGACTCTAATTGGCTCCCATATGTAATCAAGGTGCCTACAGTTCCAGGAACATCACCTGATTGTTGTAACCAATTAACAAGTTGGAGTCTACTAGAGCCACACTGTCCCATGCAATTCATTCCAAGAGCGAGGAGAGGAATTGCCTGTGAGAGCTTCCTGCAGATGAGAGTGCCTGGGGCTCCTGGGCTCGTGGGTAGAGAAGGTCACACTGACGTTGTCCCAGCATCACCTCTTGATCTCCTTCGGGTCACAAACTGGCGTTGTCTCTTTGGTGTTCTCAGTGTGACAGAGGCCCGTGTTGCATAGGTTGTGCTTCCCTGGTGCCAGGGCAGCCTGGTGTTGCTGTCAGGCCTGGCTGTGTTAGGAAGCACTGAGCAGCGAGGGGCCCTGGTTCTCAGAGTCTAAAAACAATTGCTTTTCCTGAGCTTAATGCAGTCATCACTGCAGCATTCATGTGTGTGCCCAGGAGATGCCAGGCTGTGCTGGGGCTCTGTGAGCACATAGAATCACAAGGTTGGAAACAACCTGCAAGATCATCTAGTCCAGCCATCCTCCCATTACCATATTAGACCTGGCAGCACCCAATTCTTTGTGGCATTTGAGCAAGCATCCCTCCTCGCCTTTCCTCTTCACCACCACTGCTGAATGTGGGCTTGCTGGGTTTTTAAGTACACAGTCCCAGTGCTTTTGTCTGTCTCCTATAAGTATCTTAATCATTTCTCTCTCTCTCTCTCTCTCTTTTTTTTTTTTTAATCCCAATTCAATTTTCCTTGTGGTTCCATGCAGAACATAAGGTTGCTTTTTCTTCTCTTCCC
>JAOWBP010004220.1:16227943-16249839 GCA_028571105.1 Tragopan temminckii | reverse complement strand
CGTGTGGGCGGGCAGCTCGAGCCGATCCCGCCCCGCCCCGCGCCCGGAGCTCGGCGCTCCCCGCTCCAGAAGAAGCGTCGGGCGCTGCGGGAGCCGCAGGATTACGGCGGGGCCGCCCGGCGGGTGCGTGGCTTCGCGTTCGGGCTGCGGGCAGAGCGGGTGGGGCGGCTCGTTCGCTCAGCCCGGCGGTGGGGAGCCGGCCGCGGTCTTGCGGCTGTCGTCGGCGGCTCGTCTCTCGGCTCCGGGTTTATTCGCTGCGTTTACGGACGAGGAAAGGAGAAGAGGCGGTGCGGGCGCTCGGTGCGTGCCCGGGATCTCTCGCTGCCCGCCGGCTGCGGTCGCCCTTCCCGGCACGGTACGTTCCCTCCCGTGCGGCTCGCTGCGTTCTCGCACGTTTTATTTCGGAGATGCCCTCGGGCCGCTGCGTGCGGCTTTTCCCGAGCGCCGCCCGAAGTTCGGAGCGGTTCCGCCTTAGGGCTGCGCTCTCCGGCTTTGCTTTTGCATCTAACTGTCTGAAATCCAGCGAGAGCGCGCGCTGCTTCTCCTCCTGTCTGGCGTCGGTGTGCAAGCCGGCAGCCCCGCTTTCCTTTTGCATCGCGGAGGGCCGCTCCGTTCCGCTGAATTCTGCCCAGAACTTTTCCAGCGAGCGCAGGAGGGGCTGCACGGCTTTGCTCCGCGCCCGTCCCTGCAGCAGCAGCACGCGGCTCCGCGCTGCCGCCCCGTGCCGCTCCCCGCCGTGCCGCCCCGCTGCTCCTCGGGTGGCTCGTGGCGTTCGGGGTGCTGAGCAGCGCGGGGTGACCTTGTTGCTGCTCGGCGAGGTGCTTGGCTCCGATTAACCCAAATTCGAGAGCCGACAGCTCGTTTCGGATGGGAAACGTGGCAGCCCCAGCCTCAGGTGCGGGCTGCTTGATCAGGATTGCTGTGTTAACGGCATTGGTGTGTGCGTGTCGTACCGATTTTAGAGTGCTTGTTTGAAGCGAGAGGAAATACCGCGGGTCCGGGAGCAGCAAACTCTTTAAACTATTGACTGATGCATTTTGCACGAGGAGCTGGAACTCGCTGAGCTGCATGCTGGGTTTGGCCAGAGATGCACTCGTTGCTGCTTTAAACATCTGTGGGAAGTTGTGAACAAAATATTGAAACGAGGAGTGGAAATGCTGGGCTGGCTGTAAGCGTCTCAGCCCTCTGCGGGGTTATTCCTGGTAAGTTGGCAGGAGACTTTCCGAGGTAAGCTGTGGCGTTTGTGAGAGGATTTAAGGGAAAATGGTGCAGTAAACGCGTGCGTCTCTTAGCGGAGCGCTGCTGATCTGATGTCAGGACTGCGGTTTGAAGGTGCGTTGTGCTGCGAGCCCCGTACAACTCCCCTGCTCATCGGTCACCTGCGGGCTCCGTAGGGTTTCTGCTTCTCGGCGTTCTCTGTCATAGCGCTGCCGTATGCTGGGAGCAAGCTGGGCTGAGCCGAGGGCATTGCAGCAAGCAGCGGCGTAGCGCTGCTCTGGGTGCTGAGGGCTGCGGGATGGCACCGCCGCCTGTGCCTGGGGACGGGCAGTCCCTGAGCTGAGCGCTGGGCTGGAGCTGCTCCGTGCTGCTGGGGCAGTGAGGTGGGACGATCGCCGTGTCTCAGCTCTGTACCCACAGCAGCAGTGGCCGTGCTGTCCCAAGGCTGCACATCCACACCTGGGGGCTGTGAGCCCACAAAGCACCTCGGTGTTGGTGTTGGTGGAGAGCAAGTCTTGTAGGCATGAGCAGCATCTGCATACGTTGTGACTGCCTCCTGTAATGCTTCTGCAAGGGCTTGTCCTCCAAACATACACTGGAGAGCATTTGTGCAAGTGGAATGTTTGTTTTCTTGGAGCAGAACTTGCTGTGCTTCATACGTTCTGGTGGCAGGGCTGTCATGGGAAGCTCCTGCACTTTGGTTTGAATTTTAGGTGTGTTTTGTTTTTTTGTATTTTTTTTGTGGTAGAAACTGACTCTACAAGTGTCATAAGCCCATGGTTTTGTATCGGTGTAGTTGGTTATTGCGTGTTAGGTGCTATCCACAAACATGGTTTTCCGCTATTCTGACCCAGTGTGTGTGTGGTGTGAGCCAGCAAGCCTACTGAGAGAGGGGAGGAATCATCAGAGCTGAGGAATGACTGCATTGAGTGTGCTTCCTGGGCATGGGAAAGACTTCGGATGAATTAATTATGAGATTTGCTGGAAATTAGGATAAGAGGGCTGTCTGTTCATCTGTTGAGTTTCTTTTTGTCTATTTTAATTTTTAACCTTCTTGGTACTTACTTTGGCATCTGGGTCTGTCATGTTCTGATAACAAATATGTTATCCTATGATTCATATTTAGAAATTAACATGATATTACAGTCATACAAGATGCAAACATGAATGCGTTCAAGCTGAGTGCTACTAAAATTACAGGTGTCTGTACAGGATGGCTTCCTCAAGAGCCTGTTGTGATGAATGCACTGCTTGAAGTCACGTTGTATATGGATGATGCCAAGATGGATTAAATGTCAAGGTACTCTGAAAGCAACTTTTGTTTAAAGAAGTTTAGAAATGTACTCTTCTTGTTCTTCAGGGTGGTTTCCATGGCACACTCAACCCCTGGAAATGAAGGGGCAGAAGACTCACTTTGGTGCTCATGCTGTGAATGGTTGTGCTGTTGCTGCTGTCCTTAATGAAGCACCTGCAGTGGCAGGAAGTCTTTTTTCCAGCTCTTGTTTGCAGATCTACAACTTAAATTTCTGTCAGAGGCAGCCTCTTGCAGCCAAAACAGGGACAGATCAGTCACTGATTTTGCCAATTAAAAACAATTAAAATGCAGAAGCATGAACTTGATAGAGCTGCAGTCTTCTCTAATGCTAACGTCTTCACCTTTGATTTAATGAAGCTGTTCAGAGTCACAGCCCCACTTCTTGATGCAGAATTGAGTATCCAGATTTTATAGCATGTGGTGTAGGAGAACGCATTGGAGGAGGAATTTAATGAATCATTGGCGATGCTTTGTCATGTGCCTTAACTCGGGAAAGGATTAGAGAGAGGCTGCAGGACTGCATGGAGTGAGATACATTTCTGTTTAAAGATCTTGATTTGGTGCTCAGGCAGCCACGTCTCTCTCGTGTCCATTGGCACAGATGAAAATCAGCCCCAAGATGGTGGTGGTGTTGGATGGCCTTTGCAGCAGGTGTTCTAGTAGGATTTGGGTAACAAGAATAGAGGGGGAAAAATATTTGACTGCAGTCATAAAATCATTAATAGTCAGAAGGACCTCTGGGATCACCTAGTCCATCCGCCAGCGCATCCCCAAGTCAATTAACATTTGCTATCTGTGGATTTTCAGTGTGTTGCATAATAGGAAGAGAAGAGGTCCTGATACAGGCTGAAGGGAGGGGCAGAAGTTCAAAAGTTCTTCCAGATTCTTAGTCTTGTTATTGGTTGAATGAAGAAAGAGAGGTGCTGTTTGGAGTAATGGGGATGGTTGGTCCTTTTAGTGTCAAGCTAAAATGTGCATGTTGAAATTGAGTCCAAGAAAAGGTTGATTAAAATTGAGCTCATAATATATATAGCAGTGGCTTCATTTGGAACAGCTGTTGATTTTACACTCTTGAAGAAGCACTTTTTAATGTATTAAAGTAAAATATTATTCTTCAAAATCAGTGAGAGCTTTCATCTTGCATAGCTGATGTGTTTTTTTTTCCTAGCTACCACTTTTAAGTAATGGTCTCTTGAAGAATAAATAAATGGATCAATGTAAGGAATAATTAGCTGGCAGGGCTGCTGCGTTTCCAGCTGTGTGACGCAGCGGTTGTTGCTGCTGAAGTGCTCAGTGCTGACCCATGTCCCATCCGAAACCTGCTTGTGCTCTCTGCAGAAACTTGTCTGGTGAGAATGGATGGTGTTTGATGGTGCGTATATTTTAATATTTTGAAAATCCTGCCTGTAGGAAGCACCCTGTTTGCAGCGTTGGCCTTCGTGTGAAGCACAAAGCATTTAAAAGATGAGTGGTGGAGCTACCAATATGGTGAGCCCCTAAAAATAAGTCTGAATGGAATTCTGAGCAGCTGCTTCGGAGAAGAGAAGAGAAAGAAAAGGAGAAGGCTTGGCTGGGAAGTGCTCCTTGATTGGGCATTTGTAGGGTGCTGAGTAAGAACAAAATGGAGGGTTCTCCATGAGGCAGTTGTGCTGCGAACTGCCGCCATGGTGAGCGGTTGTGATGGGCTGAGCACAGGCGTGAGGATCTCCTTGGGGGAAAATGCACAGTTTTTATTTAAAAAACAACTATTCCTGTCTTTAGTGTACTGACTATACATACATATAATGTTGTTTTGTTTATTTTTTTTCCCTCTCTGCTGAAACGTCAGTGCCATGTTTGCAGTTTGGGGAGGGTGTTTCAGTTCAGTAGGCCTTGACAGTTCCAAGCAGTGCTGTTGCTTAGCATACTTAGGTCTCTTATGAAATTTAAAATATAATAAATTACAGCTATTTGTAGCTATAGACCTGTATTTGGAGTAAATTGGTGGGGAAAATCAACTATTTTTTCACAGCCTGACTTAATGTAAGGCATGGCCAGTGTCCCTCTCGCTCGTGCTGAGGTCAGAACAATCATTTTCAGCCTTTTGCACTGCTTGACTACATAAGGAGCAATCCAGTCTAATCCAATCCAGAGCAGGTCAGTGAATGATAAATGTAGTTTAGCTTACAAGCATACTGATGTTCACAGTTCATTTACAGAAAAATCATGCATCTCTGCTTCTGAAGACTCTCCATTTGTTAAAATCAGCTTCTCTTGGAATTCGCAGTACAACATGAGATGAAAGAAACTGCTTTAATGGCATATTACTGTGGAAATATTTTACATGTAAAAACTGGGATATCAGACTGCTGTGATTCATGCAGAAGCCATAATTATTGAATCTAACCAAGTGTTTTAATTTCGTCCTGGCTTAAGTAAGGTTTATGCAAATATCTAAATGTACCTTTTTCCCCACTGATCCTTTCAGTTAGATTGGTCATATGGGCTGCGTGTATACCTGTGGGAACAGGGTCTTGTCTTTGCTACCCATTACCTTAGAGGGCATAACAGAAATAATGGTTGGAATAATGATGGAAGAGAGCTGCTGGCCAGGGAGTGAGCCCTGGTGGGCCTGAGCTGAGTGCGGGGTTCAGGGCAGCAGTGCTGCCTGGGCTGTGCCATGGTGTAACCTGCATCTGCAGAAAAATGTGTCTTTATGTCCAAAGTTTGTGATTTAAAAAACACCAATATTTACTGCAGCAGCCATTTTCTTCATTAAATAGTAACTTTTTTGTCGCTTACTGTTTTAAGTATAGTGCAGGTCAGCATATGTGCAAATGACTGGTAGGAGAGCTCTGTGCTGCATCCTTGGTTCTTCAACGTGTCAGCCAAACGTGTTGATGTCGATTGTAAATGATAATAAAAAGAAAAGGCTGTGCATGCATGTATCTTTTACTAGGGTAATTTGTAAAGCACGGGATTCTGCTAGGTCAGTGCCTGACCACCAGCAGCTCCTCCATGAGAGCGTGCTGTGCTCCTGGAATGTGCTTCTGGATAACCACCGCTCTGAAATCTGCTCTTAAAACTGTATAAACAAAGGTATATAGAAGCCCAGCAAGCAGGCTGGAAGTGATCAAGAGTTATTACCATGTTCTTTCTCCTGTGTGCACACAGAGACTTGCCTTTCTGTTGTTAAGACTAGCAGAAGACCCTTTCTTTTTAAATTCAGAATTTCAAATCTGGACTTTGTGGACTGTGTTCAGTTATGCAAATGCTTTGTGAGAAATTCTTTGCGTATTAGCATTTTATAAAATGTTTTGAGTTAAAATATATATAATCTTTAAGGTTATTCCACTGACTTTTCTGTCTGCAGTCAACTTTTTGTTGCAGGAAACTCTTAACGTTTCTTACAGTAAGACCAGAGGGTGTATTTAAATAGTTTCAAATAATTGCTGCAATTGATACACTATTTTAAAACAGCATGATTTATAAATGTAATGGTATGAACAGTGTGGGATGATGATTATACAGATAATTATTGCATGTTATCAAAGCACTGAGGGTTTGAAGGTGGGATTTTTTTTCCCTAGTGTTTCCACAGTTACTGCAGAGATCTGTGTTAAGTCTTCTCCACAGCTCCTGCTGGCAGTTGTTCTGAGTGTGTGTTTCTTCCTAGGCGTGCTGGCCATCCGTGGGCCCCGTGGCACAGCCCCACGTGGCAGCCCTGCTGCAGGCAGGTGGGATCTCAGGGCTGCAGTGAGTCTATTTCCTCTTGCTATAAAGCAGTTAAATCATATTACACCATTTTCTGTTATTTCCTACCTAGCAGAACACTGGTCTTTCTTAGAACAGCTTCATTAGGAAGTTCAGTGTGATATTGTTTATTTCCTTTCATCCAGGTGATGGTGTTGAGGGCTTTGTTCCACTAATGCTGTGGCTGTTAAATCTCTCCATCCTCTCTTTTCTATCCCTCCTCCTCTAAAATGTAGTCCTTTGGAATGCCGAAGGAAAGTATAGTTGCAGAGAAACCAGAAATGCATTGGAGGAACAGCTGGTGCTCTTCATTTCTTCTGGTGCTGCCAACTGTGCTCATGAGAAGGACGGGCGAAGGGCACGAGGACAGGAGGGAGGCTGCTGTGAGTGCTGTGCTTTGTCAAACCTTCAGGCTTTGTCCCTCAACACCAGAACAGGAGTTCCTGGCCCATAGCTTGGGAGCCAGGTGCCCATCTTAAGACATATCTGCCTGTGTGGAACTGAGACTGGAGGTAAAGAGCAGAGCTGAGTTTTTTACTGGAATGGGTCTTCTCAATGTTATGATGTACTGTTGGTTTTGGTTTTGTTTTTCTTCTACAGTGGGGTATGTACCTGAATAGTTGGTAGGCCACTGCTTCCATTCTGAATGGTAAATACCTGTCCTTCAAATGCGCATGAAACTTAAACCCTAACAGCGTCTCCGTCTCATGAATCTGGGCTTCGTTCATTTCACTGGTCCATACAGTGCAATTGTTAATGGTATCAGTTAAGTTCTCTTTAACCTTGGGATTTGAGAATAGAGTGCCTTACAGTTATTAAAAGGCAAGCTTTGCATTGAAAATTTGTACTGCATCATAGGGGAATTTATTTCAACATTGATTGATTGGAGTTAAAACAAGCGAGCAGCCTTGCTGCCTTTGAGAGATGCCTGTTAAGTGCTGGGTTCGAGCAGTGCTGCTGGCTTCTGGACCATTCAGGTCTGCATCTGGCTTTTTAGGAAAACTCCTAATGTTTTTGTACATGAGCTGGCATTCATTATATATTAGTGCTGGCTCCAACCCTTTCCTTTCCATCTGTCCTAATTTTTGCTCGTGTTGACTAAATACATTGAGAGTGTGTTTTTTGACTGAAGATGAATGTATGAAAATGAATGTCTGCTTTGGATAGTCCACGTTGAAAGGACAGACTCTGTAATTTTTCTCTCTTCTTTATTATGAGATTACATGTGAATATGCAAATTGGTTAGCATAAGAACTCCTACAGAGTAATGGGTGTAATTTATTTGGGGTTTCCAAGTGTTCTCATGTAGCTGTCTTTCCAATGAAGCAGAAGCTGCAGGATGCAGCGAATTGAAGCTTTCCCTGGGAATGCTGGTAAGGCTGGTAGGAGAATATAAATATTGGGCTTTCTCTTCAAAGTGTCTTTTCCAACCTCTGGGTCTTGTGAACTGGACGACTGTTTAATGGCTTAAATCATTGGCAAATGCTGCTGAGCAATACTGCTGCAAACTTTAATGGAAGCAGAAGCTGTTTAGCTGTTCTGTTAGTCAAATTAGCAGAAGTATAAAGTCAGTCCTTTTGAGATGTAGTGGAAAGGTGGTGCTTTTCCCTTAAAGGCTGCTAGGGATAAGTTGGTCAACTGAGAACAGTGGAAAAGGAATCAGCAGCTGAGCCAGAAGGTGGATTTCTACCTTGATCTCCCTGTGGCTGTTCCCCACTTATGACCATAAATACTTGCCTTGGTAGTTAATGGGTGGATTAACTGTTAGATAAAAGGTCAAATTTTATGGAATTTCTCCTAAAAGCTGTTTGCAGTACCATCTGTGCTTAATAATGCTGTTTTCCTTTTTCTTCTGTTGCCAACATCTTTCTAGGTTGTATCATTGAAAACCTCTAAATGGGTCATATAGTTCAGGATCTTCAGGGAGGTGATTTGTACATTGCTCCAGTCCCTCTCTTCAAGTAGATGTGCTTGTTGGATGGGCTGGATGTTGAATAGAATTGATAAGTGCCTGCTGCTGTAAGTTTGGAGTGTGACCAGGATTGAATTTGCTATTTAAAAATGAGATCCTGTGTATTAACTTGAGTGTAGCTGCTGAGTGGGACTAAGCACCAGAATATGGAAATGGGGAGAAAGCTGTGTCTCTTGATGAACAAATGCAACGCTTAAAAGAGTAACTAAATACTTAGAGTCCATTTAAATGCTGAAGACTGAAATATGCAAAAATGATGGAAATGTGCAGGTTGGCTCTGTAGGCTTGGTAAATATTTATCATTTGGTCTGTAGAACAACACTTAAGACAGACCACTTGAAACACATCCCATCACCTGGCTTCCATGGCCATGGAGGGGCAGTGCTGTGAGGATGCTGAGGCTCCCTGCTGAATGTCCCCTGGGATTTTTTTATTTTTTTCCTTTTGAGTTAAAGCCTGAGAGCATTAAAATGGAAAAGTGCTTCTTTGATTCTTTGCTTGAGGAAAGTGAATTGATTTGTTTTTTTATCTGTTCTGTAACCTGATTTGAAACAGACAAACTAAACCAACTTTAACAGAGAGGGCTTTTATGTTTATCAGCCATATGCTATACGTTTTATGCATCAGTCTCTAGCTCTCACATCTTATCTTTAGGATTTTATTTTTTTTTTTTTTACCTCTCTTCTGTTAATTCTGAAGCAAGCTGCTGAGGTCAGGTGGTTGCAGATGATGTTTTCACATGAAAAAGGGGATGGGGAAGAGGTCACAGTAGAAATGAGAGTTTTAGATACAAATTTGCAGAATTCATGAGCTGAGGCTGAGTTTTTAACACTCTCAAGCAATACAGAAAACATAAGTTTTTAAGTTTCTTTTATGTGCAGTCATTGCTTTGTGGAGTGAAAAGCAGTTTTCTGTTTTTTTTTTTTTCTTTTTTTTCTTCTGGATAATAGCTAGGAAACAGCTAAGGAAAAAGAAAGGATTGAGTAACTTATTCTATAACCCTTGAATTAGACCTGCATCAGCCTTGTCTGCTCATTGCCAGGTGCAGGTGATGCCAGCTCTGCTGTTGGAGAAGTGTTGGTGTGGCTGAAGCCTCAGAGCGCTGAATGCTGGGGATAAGAGCTCTGGTTGATAAGGCTTGTGGTGCTTCGTGTGGGGTCTCCAGCTGCAGTCCATAGCATCTGCTTGGGCATTTAAACTTACATTTTTAAGCAACACGCACTTCCCCTGAATAAAGATTTATTGATCGGACAGAGATGTTCTGTGTACTCGTTAGGTTTGTGAGCACATCATTAGCGGCATGTGAATAGCCTCTATTTGTACACTGAGCATTTTCCACCAGAGAAGATATGTGTTTTGTTGCTTTGATCGTTAAAGATTTTATTATTCGTATCACGATAATAGTAATGAAAAAGCATGAATTGGACCAAAGGACTGCATGCTCTTGATGAAGATGACCGTTCCGTAGGTTGGATGTTGACCAGCCCTAGGGGCAGCACGCTCCGGTGGCCTTTTGGCAAGGTAGCAGGACGCAGCTGCTCACTGCAACGCCTGCCTCCTGCTTGGACACTTACTGTTTCGCCTTATTTCCTAGTGTTGACTAAGCAATAGTTAATTTAGCTACTTCTGAGACAAAAGCTAACATGAAAGCTAATTATTTTCTTTTTCCCCTTCTCCCCACCCCTCCGTTTGAGGTCTGCTGTGTTCCTCATTACTGCTCCTTGTCTCATGTTTTTGTTATTCTATAGAGTTTTGTTGAAATTGTAGTGGGAAGAAGTGCTGACACCTTCCAAAGAATAAGCCAAGGATTTGTGGAATCGAGTACAATTACTGAAGTAGTCACGTGTACACAGTTTTCCTTTCATATTTTTAGCTTCCTCTGCTTATGGATCTTCCAGTTCATCAGTTTCTCACTAGAATTATTGTAGCTATTGGACTTTGAATGTCGAGTTGACCATCTCTGCTGTTGTATTGCTAAAGAAACTACGGATATGTATAGTTCTGATGAAGAGCTGCATTTCTAGTGCTTTGAATGATGTGGTTTAGTCTACTTGAGAATCCTTATTTCTTGGTAAGCTTAAAATGCAAACAGAAGAGGTGCAGTACTTAACTGTGCTCTTTTTGTGCAGCTATTACATGGTAACAAGTACAAACAAGGCTTCCTTCCCTCTTCTCTGGAGAACAAAATAACGTCATGGCTCTTGCTTGGCACTTTGTTTCATGGGAAGTTCTTCTGTACTATGTAACAGTGGTATGTGTGCTGGCACCTGGATGCTGCATTGTGTGTTTCATCAGGCACAGGCATTTGTGCACTGGAAAGCCCTTCTGCACATCTGTTCTTCAGCGCTGCTGGGTTTGACCTTGTCCTGTCCTGTCCCAAGAATATTTTTTGCTGGGATCCACTGTGTGCTGATTTTCATCTGAAAATAAACCAAATAGTTTATCAGAAGTCCATTCTCTGCCTAAAATACTTGGAGTATTTATAACTGCGTTGTTTCTACAAGCATTTCCAGATGACTGTAAAGCAGTTGCTTCTTTGGCTCTGGATGGAAAATGTGAAACAATGTCATTTGTAGTCCAAGAAACTGGGCTTATTGTGCAGATACCGATTTTGTAAGAGGGAAACATGAAGGAGAACAAATATAGCACTTGTCTCCTCTACTGAACTGGATCTAAGTGTTAGTTGGTATATGCATAGATGTTTTTTCTCCTTTCTTTCTGTAGTGCAGAGTAACAGTACTCAGGAGGCACTGTCCCAAATGTAACTTGAAAACTGTTGGTATCGCTGTACGTACTTCAGAGTTGGGAAAGTTGCATAAGCTCCTTATGCAAAGCTACTACCTTAAGCTGCTTAGCAAAGCTCCACCACCTCGTGTTTCCTGCCTTGAAGCGAATTTAGCATAAAGTCATCTCCTTTTCGAGCATCTGAACATCTGAAGTCCATAGGTTGGATAATGTGCATAATTAGCTGCTCATGCCTGTCTGTTTTCCTGACAGAACAGAAACCTCCCTTTGGCATAGTAGTGATTTTAAAAAAGCATCAATAAAACATGCAAGAAGTGATGGAAAGCAGTATGGAAGGTACTAAAACACATCGGGTGAGATTTAACCTGAAACTTACACCAGTTCTTTTTCATTCTGAGATGGACACAGTTCTTCAGCACAGAGTGGGTGTGGGTTCTGAATCCTTCCATCCCCTTAAGTCACCTCCAGTGTCCTGCCTATGGTCTGGTAGTGGAGCACTGCTGCTCCCTGATGCCTCTTCCACTGTAGCGGGATGAGAGTTGTTTGTAGGCCTCAAGCATGGAAATCACAGACATATGTGTACTCTGTCTAAACTTGTTCCAAAAATGAGTTATTCATTGGTTATTGTATTTCAGACTTTGTTAAAAGTAATGGACAAATCACAGATTTGATAACTGATTTGCTTTATATAATACAAACCTGAGAACAGCAGCAGAGGCTGGAGATTTTGTGTCACGCTGCTGCTTACCTCTCAGTTCCCTTCCTCAGTCAGCTGAGGGAAAAGTCTCTATTTCCATCTGATTCTCAGAAAAAGTGGAAGTGTGTCAGTCTGGGGCTTAACACTGCAGAGAGTTAGCTGCCTGCAATTTTAATTAGAATCTCATACAAATTCCAGATTCATAAGGATACACATCCCCTTCTGGCTCGCTCTTCCTTTCCAGAAGACTCAACAACTTGTCCACTAAGTCTGACAGTAATGAGCATATCCCACTCGGATTAATTTATGGCTGTACTTCTTGGGAAGTAGTAGTGTATCATGATTTGAACTAACTAAATGGCGCCCGTGAAAGTAAATCTTTCCAAATACAAACAGTTCTGTTTTAAAAACTCCAGACACTTCTGTCTAAAAGCTGCTATTTCTAGAAGTAAAATTGCAGCGATGCTTTATCATCAATTGCCAAATTTCTGTTAGGGTTTTCTTCCCCCCTGCTGTTAAATGTATGTAGATCCAGTTAATATAAGAATATGAAAAAAGTTCTGAAAGCTTGCCTTAGTACTAGGCCTGGAAAACTTCCTTTATTCCTTTTGTGTCTGTTGAATTTAATGATCTTGTTGGTCAGAAAAAGGCTTCTAAAGCCTTTTGAAGAGCTAAAATTGCTTCTTATGACTTGGAAATATGAGCATTGTAGGCATGGTTTCAAATAATTTTGCACAAGGCTTTTCTTAGAGCAGCTTATGCCTTATGTTCTTGCTTTAATAATACCTCATCAGAGCCATGATCTGTTCTTGGGAGCCTGTTTTAGTCTGAGTTCCAGTCTTTTTCCGCATTCTATGCAATGAAGGATGCAGAGGCTTCTCAAATACTTGTTGTAATTGCAGCATCTTTCATGTCGTGTACAGGGGACTTGACTATTCAGAATTCATATTCAACTCAGAATAATTTGTCCCTGTGAGTAAGGGGAAGACCCCATCTGATACATGTTGAGTGCACATGTATGCTCTTCACATCAGGTATTTCCTGTTGATGAGAGCGACTACAGAAATGTGCTAAAGATCTCTGATCTCATCAGGTTTCTGTAGGAAGACTTGAAAAGTGCTAAGGGATGCTTCCTCCTGGTCTTAGGGGTGTAAGGAAGTGTTATGTAGAATTATCAAGAAGCCTTTGCTCTGGACACAGGGCGATGCAAGTTCCATCACAGATAGAAGTTGTTTATCACTAGGGATAGCTTTTTAAGCTATATACCATGTCTCTAGTGTAATTGTCCATTTCTGTTGTCTACAGGCATTTTTCTGACGCACAAGTGTTGTTAAAATATATATAAACAATTTCCACTCGGTGCCTTAAATGAAAGGTGGTAGTGAATCTTGTGAAAGGGAGTAAAGAAGCTTGCCTGCTGGGGAAGCGCTGAGCTTTCTACTTCAGTGCATTTATTAGCTCTTAAAGAGTTATGAATTTAGTTTGAGGTCATTCTGGAAAGGCACTTTCTCTTGGTCTGCAGTACACGATTAATAGCAAGAGCAGTGCCAAGTACATTAAGACACAAACTGAACCTTGGAGGTCCAGAAGAAAATGGCATCTTGTGGCAGCAGGAACCTGTTGCTATTTCCCTGTTAGATGCTGTGGAAAAGAATGTTTCTTCTCTGTGAAGAAAAAGTAACGTTTGAGAATCAGAGGAAAAACATAAGCTTTTCAGTAAGAAAAGCAACAAGTTTTGTTTCAGCATAGATATTTTGTAACTGCGTTTCCAGCTTGTTTGGGCAGCCATGAATGACTGCGGAGCAAGATTATAATTGAGATGAAATAGAACTCCTGAACCTGAAAAATGAAATTTGGAGTTCTCAAATTCCATGGTCTCTTTCTTTGACCTTTCCATGGATTTGTTTTCCTGCCAGGGCATTTTGTATCCAATTACTCTTAATGCTTTACGAAGCAATTAACCTCCCTCTTCCATCTTCTCCTCCTCCTTTGGTTTTCAGAACCTCTGTCAGCCAGAGATTTCCTAATTTGGATTTAGTTCCTTAGTCAGGAAATTGATCTTTCAGTACATCACGTGTTCTTAAGTTCATCACCACTGAATGTTATCTCTGTGTTCCGTTTAGCTCTCTGCTCCTGCCAGGAGGTGTTTTTTTAACCAAAGCTGACAAACTTACCCAGCAAAGCCAGTGCAGTCTTTATCGCATCTAACCTTGTGCTGGTATTTAAGAAGATCTTGTTAAGTAATTCACACACTGCTTTTGTCAACTCTTTTTTTTTTTTTTTTTTTTTTTAAACATAGAAGTGGTCTTGTTACCTGAGAAGGATGAATGAGATGGTTTGCAGTCTAGCATTTGCTACTGTTATTTTTGGCCATTGACCAACGTTTTTGTGCGTTAATCTTGGGATAGACCCTGAAGTTCCTCTCCTAGTGTTAATGGAAGAACATTCGGTTGAAATTCAGTTTCTTGCATTTTGCTTGTTTTGAGTTATGGTCTTACGTTCAGAATGAGTTTCTTTTCTTGAGATGTAAGTGACAGGGATATCTGAATTATAATCTCTGAACTGTGCAGAAGTGAGGTAACTGGCTCCACTTCACTGCTGTTTTGTCCTTCTTCCCTTCTGCTTTCTGTGGTAGGGTGTCTGCATGCTGTCTTCTGCTGGTGGTGAGTTTGCTGGGCAGGGATGTGTCCAAATTAATGGTGTGTAGGGGGCAAAAAAGCGAATGGGGAGTGGAAGGGGGAGTGTTCTATTGAAATAAAACAATAATAATAAAATACCATATTCTACAGTCTTAATAGTAACCGTGCCATGGTTTCGTTCTGTTACGCAGTGACTGTCACTAATCAGCCACAGTAATCTACTGAGCATTTAGTAGTGCTTTCTCTTATTCTCCAGTGGGTGACATTCTACCTGTTAGTACAGTTTGTTTTTCCTGTTAGAATCTCATTTTGGGTTTACTGTCTCTATCACAAGTCTGAAATTTGACTGAAATGCAGTATTCAAATTTTCAGGCAATTTCTCATACCGTCCCTTTAAAAAAAAAATGCACAAAAATGCATAAAAATACGTAAGAACTTTATTTCTATCCATACAAGAGGAAAGTCTCAAACTAAATAACTTTTAAAGTGAAACTTCATAGACATCAGTGCAGATTAAGCTGCCTAGGTCTCAAATAAGAAATGGGGAGCTGGAGGAAGGAACTGAAACGTGTTCAGATATAACCATTCAGCCATGACTTTGAGCTTTTCTTTCCTTTCATATCAGTGCTCTATCCTGCAGGGGATTATTTTCTTGCATGTGACTTTGAGTGTGATAATCACAGACTTAGATTAAGGGTACCTGAGGCAATAACTCCTGGAGCTCAGTTCTGTGCTGAAATTGGTGAATTCTTCCATCAAACTCCTCTGATCCCAGGCTATAGGTATTTTTAAAGAAAAAACTAGATTGCATTTGAAATGTATGTTTTGTGTGTGTGTGTATATACATATTTCGTATAACATAGAATTTTTACTTATATCCTCTTTGCCTGTAATACATAAGGCTTTACATAGGGTGTTTTAGGAGGTGAGTTTAGGAAATGCTTGGAATGTTTTTGCAGGTGCTTGAGACTGGTCTGTTATTGCTCTCTGGTATTTGTTTGCTTCCTGGGTGCCTCGGTTTGGGTAGGTGGAAGTGCCTGAATTCCAGTTCCTAGCATTTGAAGCCTCTCAGGAGGGTAGGATGAGCATTGCCTGTCCTGTGCTGTACCTCTCTGTAGGTACTGCATCCCATCGGGGTGCTGTAGGGAGCCCTTACCCATTGGGGTCTCCAGCCAGCTGCCAGCAGCGCTGGGTACTGGTGCAGTCTGGGGCATGATGAGGGATACAAATAAACTTCATTCAGGTCAAGGAATATCGGATTATGAAATCAGTGCATGCTGTGGGAAGCAGTGAGTTATATTTCGGCAACGATGCAGGGTAAGACAAACTTGAAATAATGATTTGTATGAGATACAACCAAAGATATTTTGGAAGAAATGCTGCATTACTTGCACCTCACCAGGCAGTATCCTCCATGTGTTAGTACAAAGGCTACTTGTATTTTTGAAGCCTGAAGTACTGGCTCATTGGCGGTATCATTAGCATCCCAAGGCTCACAGTGCTGGAGGTCAGCAAGAGCTCTGGAGAAGTTACAGTTAGCTTTTGGCAATGGCTGAATGTGGAAAAAAATACGTCTGTTTAAAGTTTAATAACACTTTTGGGGAATTTCAAACTTTTCTTTGTGCTCAATAAACACAATTCCTCATTACTGTAGGTTGAGAACTTTTTTACAAAGAAATCTCAACCTGAAACTCTTGATATGCTAAAAATGTCCTTCTACCTGAATGAAGTGGAGGTATGTATACTTTTGGTACCAGTGATGTGAGTAGAGCATGGAAAATCTGTGTGAACACTGCAACAAACCTCCAAGTCTGCTCCTCAGCGCTCCATGGCCAGCATGAGGCAGCAAGGCCAGAATCTGAGTTTTTATCAGCAGTGTGCATGCTTGAAATCGTGTGTCTTAGCTGATGCCTGTACATTTAAGACTGTCATAGAGTAGGGCACATATAAGTCTGAATAACTGCTATTTCATCTGTGAGTAGAGGTCTTTCTGTTGTTACTCTACATCTTCCGTTAACTCAGATACCATGAAAAGAAAACGTCAGATATTTGTATTTAATGTTTCTGATTAACCTGGTTGATTACATGCCATTTCATGGGATGTGCTAACTTCTGCTGCCTTGTTGGACAGAAAAAGGTGGTATTGAGATAAGGTTGAAGGTCCTAGAAGTGAACTGTGCAAATATGCTTTCTCTTGTCATCCATGAATTGGTAAATATGACTCTGTTTATCTTCAGTATTATATTTTTTGATCTGGAAAGATTAGCTTGCTATCGGTGTAAGACTTTCACTGTACCACCACAAAAATAGATAAAACAGGTTTGAATGATGGTAGCTAAACACATAGTCAAACTTGATTTTACTGCGTTCACAATAACTGTATTCCATGTGAGTTGGGGATGGAATTAATATTGCTTATAGTGACTTGCTAATTTGAATTTTTATCACATAGCTGATTTAATTGAAATAGTTGAAAAAGATTCTGATAAACATTCCCCTGTACTTAGGGAAAAAGAATACAAAGCTGGTTCCTTTGTAAAGCTTTCCCATAGGTGTACCAAAGTTGATTGAGGCAGGCAGTCCCTGCAGGTGGTCGAACTGTGTGCAAAGCAAAGACCTCTGGCTAGATTTGAAGAGGCTCTCAAATTGCTGGCACAGAGGTTAATGTGCAGAACTATAGAAGCTAGTGGTCTTAAAATAGTGTAGGTTTCCTGAGGAATTTTAAGATAAATTACATTCCCTAATTATTTATTTTGCAAGTTTTCTGCTTTTATTGACATGAAATAACTGCCTGTGGTAGAAGGCTCAGCTGAGTTCTGTTCTGTGGTGGTTATAGCTCTGCAGGTGCTGGGTTCAGTGAGTGCCGGCGTATCCAGAGAAGACCTCAATGACAAGAAGAATATGTGAGGTGGAGGTGCACTGTGTTGCTGTCTGTGGAGAGATTAGTGTACAGTGAGAGAGGGCATCCAGTTATTACAATTATTCTTTATCCCACTGGGAAAAGGATGGGCTAGAAAAAGCGTAGGGCAAGGGAAGATGCTCTGTAAACCAGAACCATCCATGCAGTCTCTGTATCCATAAAACTCTGTGATGCTTATATAAAGTACAAAGGATATATGGTCAGGTAAAGCAGGGGATTGCAACTGAAAGTCGATAAATAGAGTAAGATAAGAAGTTGTAGTAAAACTCTGCAGAACGGTTGCTGCTACTTTTCTTCTCAGCTTTTGTAAATTCATTTTGTTCGAAATATCTGCGGTGCTTTTAATTAAGCCTCTGCTAATGACGCACTGCAGATGGCTTTAATCCTACCTAGGGCTTGTTAATAGCGGAGTTCCTCTGAAAAGTTTCCTGCTCGTCTTTCTATTCTTACAGCCCAGCTTCATCAGGATGACTTGTCTATTGCTGATATCCCTATAGGGACAGGGAGGCTGAGTGAGAGCCACAGGCAGCCTAACAACCGCTACGAGCCTGCAAAGGCTGCTCGCTAATGAGTGGTGCTCCCATGCAGCGGTGGAACCAAGATCTAATGAGCCCCCAAAGGAGCCGGGCCGATCGCAGTTTTCCTTAGAGCACCGTTTTAAACTTTTCTTTGAAACAAGTCATTGTATTGCTTAGTAGGGGTTTTAACTGTATTTTGTCATGCTTCTTAGCTTTTAATTGGTTAATTCTTATGTATCTGGAGTCTAATTCAGGTGTTTTAGATGGATTTGCGTGTGGTGCCAGTGATGGCTCGATAGTAGTTGTACTGTATCTCAGCTTTTCAAAGCCTCGCCATCCTCAACATGAAATTACTCAGAATCACTAAAACTAATGTGGTGTGGAATAAAGAATGTGAAAGGAGGAATAATCTTGAACAGCAAGTGCTCTCATGGTGAGATCTGCTGAGCTGCCAGGTAGCCTTCATGGTGCTCTGTAAGGTGAGGCTCTGCTAGGCACTGCTCAGCAGGCTGCCACCAAAATACATCAGCAGGTCTTTGTGAGCTGGCATGGATCTTGCTTATCCCTTCAAATACTCAGATTGCAAACGCTGTTGCTTTCTTAAATGATCTTTCTTAAATGATCTTTGTGGAGGATCCCCATCATAGACTCATAGAATGGCTTGAAAGGGACCTCAAGGGTCATCAGGCTCAACCCCCTGCCACAGACAGGGCTCCAACCTCCACATTTAATACTAGACCTTGTGTAGCAGAGAAATACAAGGAATGAACTCTAGAACTTCAGCTGCAGATAGAAGCTCAAGTGGATTTTAATATAGAGATTGCCAACTTTGACACTGGATGAGATCTGCTTTAAGTTAGTATTTCCACGTATGTTCAGCACTTTTGTCTCGTTTGTCTCAGCAAACTGATCCCAGAGCTCTGGGCTACTTTGGTATCATAAGAAAGCGTAGGGAACAGGAAGACTAGCTTGTTAAATTATGTGCAAATGGAGGACTTTCATAGTGGTTTTTATTGTATTTCGTTTGGGTTTTAAAAAGACCAAAAATGTTGAATGTTTGAATCTCTGACTTTTTCTCTGTGTGTGGTAAATACACCTTTACTTTTCCATGGCTACAACACTTTCATCCATCACTGGTTCTTGTCAGTCTCAGAATGTGAGCTACAAGAGGTAGAGACTTGATTAAATGATACAGAAGATTGAGAGCCCACCATGTGGATATTTTTCATTGAAACAGTGTACGGTTGATTTTTACCACTAGTAATTGCATTTTGAGGGAAATGAGAAATGGATATTTTCAATTTGTTTTTTTTTAAACGATGTGGCTATTTGAAATTGCTGAGGGATGGTTCACATTAATCTGTGCCTCTCATTTGTATAATGCTGTGTGGAGATGACTTTAACTAAAATGTTAATATCATAATTTATCAAGATGAAATTTCTTTTTTTCTTGTCAAAGATCACAAGTTCTTCCTGTTCAAAGTTTATATTGGGCTTCTCAAACGGGTCTGAGAAGTTCAAATACTGTATGAAAATGAAAATCCCCCCTTTGGAGAACTGCTGCTTTTTGACTGCTGTACTCAGGGTTGTAAGAATTGAGGTCACTGCATAAGATTACTGACTCCTGAACCTCTTCCAGACTTTGTTTCTCCCCAGACCTGCTCATGCTATGCTATGTGATGTGTAAGTATGTAGGTTGTGAAAAGCTAATTTTGAAGGAGGAAAAGTTGAAACTTTCAGTGTATGTTTGTGCTTTCATCTTGTGCCATCTGTTTGGCTGGTGGTGTTTTCTTGTTATCCTGTAGTTGAACTAGTGAGAACTTGCTTGTCTCTGAAAGACAAACAAACGTATAATGAAGAAGTCTGTTATTTTTTTTTCTGGTATGTTTGCGCCACTTTCCTAGGTTTGCATTCTTGATGTTTTGAAGTAATCAACTTCTCATGAAAGCAGTGCTCTTATAGGAGGAAAGTTTCTCATTTTCCAAAATAGTCACATTTCCCCTACATGTTCTTTTGGTAGCGGAACCAAACGTTCAGATACTGAAGCTGCTGCTTACCTTTATCCTTCTGGATGATTACATACAGCGTGCCAGAGCTCTGCGCAGGTCATTGAAGTCCTGTTAATTCCAAAAGCACCAAAATGCCTTTGTGGAAGTTGAATGTGCTGCAGCTCTGTACCTGTTGACCCCAGGGCGTGTTGGATAAGGAACAGAGCTTCCTCTGGAAAGCCCTCAGCAAACATGCAGTGCAGTTAGAGCCAAGCAGCTTATGCTAGCACTGTTTCATCAGTATATCACAGTGTCATTGTGCAGTACTTGTTAATACTAATCAATAAATTACAGAGGATACTGCAGAAACGACATGCCAAGCCCAGCAGTCCTGATGCTTTGGGATTTCTTTTAGAACTTAGTTCTTGGGTTGTGTACGGTACTTCTTTCTCAGCAGATTGTGGCCATTTCTTAGGTTGTCGTGAGAGAGAGCGGGTGTGAGATAAACTCTCTTGTCACAGAAGTGCTTCAGGGTTTTGGCTTTAGCACAGAAGAAAAGGAAAAAGAGTGTTTGTGTCACACAGCTGTCACTTGAGCAAAATCTGAGCAAAGCCAGATCCTGGGGGTCGCATCTGCTGGAAGATGCTCCAAGCCAAGTCGGTCTCTTTCAGTCGTTGCTCGTTCTGCATGCAGCCTGTCTGCTGAGCGCACTTCTCTACATGCTCTCAGATGTGTCCCCAGTATGAAGTGGGCAGGGAGTGGTGTTGGGCAGTATGAGAACTGCCGTTCCTTGTGCTGTGATGCTGTGGGTGGGGGGAAGGATGCTGTCCCCAGCTGAGGGGATCCTCTGTGTGATTGCCTTTCTGGGGTGCTTAGCTTGAAACTCAAACTCTACATTCACAGAAGCATGAGAAAATTTTAACTGTAATGTGAAACACATTAGAGAGAAAAACAGCAAAACATGTTCAGACTTAGCAGATTGGCACCTCGAAATTAATGGTTGTCTTTTTTGCCCTTAATATTTCAGTGCATTGATTCGTCAGCTCAGTGCCAGGGGGAGTGATTTGGTGTAGGTCTGATCTGTATACTGCAGAACCTCCAAGTTTGCCTATTCACTGTTCTTGCGGGAAAAAAAGGGATACTGTGGAAGTGATGCACACAATGTAAAGGCCACAGTTGTCACACAGTTTTTAAAAATGTGTTGCACAGCTTGTGTAGGAAAAAAAGGAAGTGAAATAAGAACGGTGTACCCCAGCACACAGACCATGGCAAATCCTTTGTCATTTCGCCAGTAACAAAGGTAGAAATGGAAGCTAACAAATTATTTCACAGTTTATCACTGCACCTGATGCACTTCAGTGCCACATGCTGAGATTCTATTTTTTTGTTCTATTTTAAAATTATTTTTGGTTGCCGCATCTTCCTCTTCAGACTTCTGTAATACTGTTATGTACATCAAGCACAGGTCTGGAATAGTAAAACAGTAAGAGAAGGAGCGAGTGAATGTGACTTCAATCAAATTGGTTACTGCACGTGTTCAGGTTGTTGTTAGTGTGGTGTATACAAAGCGAGGAGGATGAAAGCCGTTCTTTAACAGCTGTTTGACTTCCAACTGCTGTACTCTGTGTGTGATTGTGCCTCTTGTATTCTCTCTCCCTTTAAAACTCAATTTCTTACAAATAAATGGATGTGGGCAACTAGAAAATTGGTGTGCCTGTCAACTGTGCTCCGGCTGGATTACCTAATTTGTGACACTCCGTATCCATACATGTGTACTTCTCTTTGGGGTTCAGTCATAGGAAAACTGAGGCACTACAGAGCATCTGTCCGTGTTAAAACATGCATTTACAATGAAGGCAGTTCTTATATTTGAAGTCGATGATCATCCTGGTATTTGTTCTTTTAACAGGTAAAACCTTGCACATGGAAGACTAAATGTGCGGTTCACCTGGGACAGAACCAAAGTTACTGAATTGAGGCAACTGAAGATGCTGCTGCTGTGGAAACAGCTGTTCCTGGTATCACTTGTTGGCTGTCTTGGAGGTACCAAACTACAGTACTGCATGCTAAACTATGATTTCAAATACTAAGAGTGAATGAATTGAAATAACTTTTCAGAAGTTACTAAACAGAGCCCTGCTTTCAAAGCCAG
>JAOWBP010004220.1:16208118-16227843 GCA_028571105.1 Tragopan temminckii | reverse complement strand
GTAGCACTTTTTCTGAATGAGGGAAGCCTTTTGTTGTTCTAGTTCATCTCATTTGATAAAGGTCTGGGAAGTTCTTGAGCATACAAAGCAAACAGAAATTTCCTCTTGGTGCATCTTTTTGCTGCATAGAAGGGGCTGGCTGTGGGACTGGAGGACAGACTGGAAAGCAACGATCAGTGCTGTCAGAAATCTTGAGCTGATAGGTCTGTTCCTTGGGGGATTTTCTCCCTGTGAATGTGATTACACCTGTTCTTCATCAGGCCTGTGTGGAAGGTTGCTCTGAAGAGTGAGCTGAACTGGCTGTTTGAAGTTGAAGGTATTTGGAGTGATTTAAGAGGAGGTAGGATAGTATGTATGTGTGTGCTTTAATTGAAACAAGCAAATATTGCTCAAAATATGAAATAGTTCATCATGTGGGCTACAGTCAGGATATGTTGTGAGCAGTTGCATGTTTCTTTGCAACAACTTCAGTAAGGGGATGGAGAGGGTCTGGAGTGAGGTGGGTGGGCAGACCATGGTGGTACAGCAGTGTGCTGTGCAGCCTCTGTTCTCACCTCTCCCCTTCTGTGCCTGCACCCTGTGCTCATGCTTTGGCTGCCATCAGGAAGAGTGGTTCCCCATTTTGAATACAACTGAGAGAGATTTGCAGATTTCATCCTTAAGTGCAGGTTCAGAGGGCCAGAACTGGTTCAGTAATCTGGCATACCTCCCTGTAATCTGAAAGTTACTAATTTGGTCTCTATCAAATGCAAACACTTTTTCTCAGAAAAATAAAATTCCAGGAGACTTAAAGATGGTGTTTTTTTCTTTTGCTACTACTCTGTAGTTTTTTTTCTGGAAGAGATATTGGATGTTTCTGACATTGAAACAATCTTATGAGATTTGCACAAAGTTACAGTTTAAAATTGAAGGGTTTTGCTTAACTCTCCTTTGAGCTGCTGGGAGCAGGTTGTTTTTAAGTAGACGCAGTCTTGCTGCTGCTCCCAGGCTTTCCCCACGTCTGTATGTCCATTGCTATGCCATGTAAAGATATGGTTCCCTCTGAGCCCCTGCACAGCCCAAGACAGGGAGGGAGAGAGCAGCAGGGGGCTGTTTCCCTACAGGTCTATAGCCACCGTTTTATGGCATTGCTCTGTGCCACTTGTTCTTCCTGCTCTTCTTCTTTAGCAGTGAATGCATGCAGCAGCAGTCCTGCTCCAGGCCGGAAAGTGAGGTTGTGAACAACCTGAGTTAGCTAAAAAGTGCAGCTGTACTGGCCAGGATTGGGCCTCCCCTTGGGCTGCATCTGGAAATACTGCAAGTTAAAAATGTGTGTGCAGACCTGGAACGATTCAAAGGATGCACATCCACTTTCTGCAGTGCCTACTGCCATGTCTTTGGCATCATTGCTGAATTACTTGCAAGGCCAATCAACCACTCCAATGTCTGAATTAGCACAATTTGACATTATAAGCATCAGCAAAGCAGTTTGGTTTTGTAGAATATATGTATGTGCTTCTGAATCTTACATGCAGCTTTGGAGTTTTGCTAGCTGCTCAGTACAGTCATTATTCAACAAGGATACGTTACTATTTATTCACTAGAATATAGACTAAGCCAAAAGAAATTTCAAGTAATTAGCTGATGTAATGAAGGATCTGGAGGGTGAGGCTAGAACAACAAACAGAATCTGAACATTGAAACTAATTAGCTATCTAAATATTATTTTAAGTGTAATCTCACTGATTTTGACCTGCTAGGTATTGGTTTTTGCTAGGTTTACAGTACAGTATGAATATCTTTTGTGCAATACTAACTTGCACTGGTGACTTAAATCACAAATATCATTTCAAGTAGAACAAATGCTTTCATTATCTTCATGGTTATGTTGATGTTAAATGAGTACTGATGCTATAAACAACAACAAAGCCTGATTTTTAATCTGTTAAACCTATTTGTTTCTTTAAGCTTTTCATTTGATAGTAGTCTTTTATCTTTCTAAGCGTATAACCTTATTTTTCTGTAGTTTTTCATTTATAAAATGTAATACCTATCCTTTTGAATCATAGCAAATATCTGAAACACAAATAGTGTAAAAAGGGAAAACTAAAATTCAACATTTAATTCACAGATAATACGGAGTAAAGGGTTCCTTTACAAAAGAATGATCATTTTACTCTAATTAAACTCCTGCTATCTTTAATTGTAAAGCTTGCAAATCTTCTGGATTGTGTCAAATTTAAATATGCTCTGTATTTTTTAATTTTTAAAAATGGAGATGATAAACGAAATCAGTTCAGACCAAGGAGGATCTGCTGACCCTTGCTTGGCACAGAGTTTCCTTATAGAATGTGATAAGGAGCAAGCTGTAGGCATGGCCAGTTGGAGTCTTGCAAACAGGCACATGAAGTGTGGGCTGCAGGGTGTGTAGAACTGCTTGAGTGATGCCCTCAGACCTGCACTGAGATCAGTTTGACCTTGGTAGTGGTTCATGTGCAGATGTACATAAGCTCCTTCAGGAAGCATGAAAGGTTTTTCGCTCATCTGTTGAAGGGCTTTTCTGACCTTTAATCTTCTTTATATTATTTATTGTGTGTCACCTCAGTTCTTTTCAGTCATGTTTTCAAGCAACTTAGATGAAAACAATTTTTGTTTCTGCTGCTTGTGAGGAATGGTGGTCTTGAAGATACAGCATGGATGTTGCAAGTTCATGTTAAATCGTGTCAACGCCGGATGTACCAGTTGAGTTCCTGGAGTTCCTGGGAGAAGAAGGGGGTCAGGGGGAAGAAAAACACCACAAAAAAAAAAAGAAGCAGAAGTAAATGTGTGTTTCTGTGTAAGTGTAACTGCAGAAAGGAATGCAGTCTGAAAGGAATTATGGTAGCTGCAGATTGTTCTGTTTGCATATCTCAGATTGGCATTGAGTATTGTGGAGTTTGCAAAGTGAATGTCAGAGCTAGTAGTAAAATGTTTGTTACTGTGATAACTACTCTACTTGTAAAATTAATTTGTAATGACCATTGCAGTGAGAAGGAAAAAGTTGGTAATATTTTGAAGGGCCAGTGCTTCTGATTTTGTGTAAGACTGTATTTGTTCAGCCTACTAACCTTGCTTTGTACCCACTGTAGTTCATATCTCTCTAGTATTTCCCAAATGCTAGCTGAGTAGCAATGGGGGGAGCTGGTGGATTGGAGAACAAACAAATGCAAAAAATGTATTTAATTCTAATGTTACCTTTTTGCTTAAATTGCTTGAATATCATTAACAGAGCTTTGGAGCAGTAAACTTCTAAAATCTACCCAAGAATCATGCAGTTCAGTTGTTTCAGGACCAGTTTCACTGAGAGCACTCTGTAAACATGAAGCAAGTTGTAAACAGTTTGGAGGATATTACTTTTAAGCTATCATCAAGACAGATCAGCAGGTATTCTAACTTGCTATAGAAAACAATTTTTCTTATGTTCTTCCAAAACCTACCTGCAATTTAATGTTAGGAAATAACAGCTTCAGAAATGGAGATGTTGCTGATCTTGACTTACAAGTCTTGACGTTCTCTGTCCTTACAGATAACGTATTTCAAACTAGGTTCCTTATTGCATTGTGCTGTATGGAATTGCTTTCAGTTTATCCTATGAATCTTCAGTTCATCAAAGTGGGGATGTTGAGAATATCTAATGGAAAGAGGGGAAAAAAAATAAGGCCCTTGAGGTTTTGCTTATTGGATTGTGTTTGTATTTGTATAACTAATGATCGTGTGGTCTTTTTGTCTGTGTACCTTAGGGATAAGAAGATGATGGTTCAGCATTACATAGTATGTCAAGTTTCAAACAAGGGAGAGGAATGTCTGCTTTGTGTTCCTTCCAATTCAAACCATTCTGTTATTCTGTGAACTTGTAAAAAATATGCTTTATTATCATTATTAAACAAGCTCAAAGATGAGTAGAAAACACACACACACGCACACAAAAAAAAAAAAAAAAAAAACAGCAAAAGCACAAAAAACAGACAAGAGCAGTTCCCAGAATCACTGAAGGTGTAGGCTGAGGGAGATCTCTGGTGGTCGTCTCATCCGACCAGTGAGAGTGCTGAGCTGAATGATGCACTGGTGGAGTTGTGAATCCTTTCTAGGAGCATTATGGCTTTTCCTGACTTTTCTGGAGATTTTCCCAGTGAAATGACCATTTCCCTGCCCCCAGGCACAGTCCCTTCAGGCATCATCCTCTCAAGCACCTGAATGTGCTCAAACACAGAAGCGTGATGTTTTCTACACAGAACTACTTTTCTTGCACTAGTAAAGATACAGTGCTAAGATGACCGTGTCAGGCAGGCTGTACTTTCCAGTGAAGCATTGGAGCGTTAGGAAAAACAAACCTCTTGTCAATGGTGATGTGCTACACCTGAGTTTGAAACTCCACTGGAAAATTAAATAGGAAAAGGTAGAAAGGCAGAATGCAAGTAGAACCGATTAATGTTCTTTCTCTGTCCAGTCCTAAAAGTGCATGGTTGGAGCATTGATCATATTTTCCAGATGTTCAGAAGGTCATTCTCAGTGCATCTTAAATAATGATCTGCCTGGAGAAAAAAAGTACGTAGTTTAACATGTAAAAACCATTTGGGCATTGAAGCCCTTTACAGCATAGTCTGTTAACAGGGAGACTTTTTCTATTAACTTATATCCCATCTGCATTTTAAACTAGATCATATTATTATTGCTTTAATGCCAATTCAGGTGTTCCCATTGTTTTCACTTCCATTTTTCCCATTTCTTTTGTCAGCCTAACTCTCAGGAGAGAACTTGGTTAAACTGCCAGGCTCCACAATGTCGCGCATTAGACTCACTGCTCTCCTCTTTGGTAGCAGTAAGTTTAGGAGGCTTACAACATTAGAAGGTGTGGTTCTCTCTTATTTCCAAGAGGCATGGAAACAAACTTTCTGTTTTCTTCCTAGTAAAGCTCCTTGGACGCTGGCAGAGTGACAGCTATACCTACCCTGTGCACGGGTAATGCTTTTCCTCGAAGTTATTAGTAACTTCCAATAATTTTGATAGCCTTTGGGGAGTTTCTGTATGGGTGAGAATCTATTAGAAGAAAAGCCATCATCATTTAATACTGTGACATGCTTCTTGTTAGAATTTTTTTTCCGTTAAAAATTACAGTAGACACAGAACCAGCCTGTATCTTAATGAGCAGATTTTTGCACATTAATAATAATATTTTTGTACATTATACATGCATAGTCATAGGGTTAAAAATGCATCTATGCCAGTAGTGACTCAGAGAATTGTTTATCTTGGAGTCCTTATATATTGCTAAGAGGATTGGTTACGTTGATAGGAAATACTTGTTTGCTTATTGAATTCAAAAATGAGGAACTAATCTCAAAGTTGTGATTTTCTAAGTTCTGATGTCACGAGCACTTTATACAGCTCTGGTAACAGCAAATAGAATTGCTACTGTAAATCTGAAAAGGTCCCACTCTAAATATTTCTTTGCACTTAAAACCAACATACCATCAAGCCTAATTACCCCTCTGTTATGGTGAGCAAGGGATCCAGCGAGCAGCCTGGCATGTAAACTCCAGAGCCAAGATATTTGCCCTGCTGCAGGCATTTTGCCTTTCGCTTATAAAATGACAGATGGTGGCAGCTTACTGAAGACCCAGTTTCACCTCTTGAGATGAATCAGAGCAGATCTTGCTTCCTCTTTCTTGCTGCAACTCTTGTTTTTAATACGAATACAGTCTTGCACACTTAGTGCTGTGAGCTTTTCCATTTTTAGCTTAATGATGGAGCGCACTCTTGTTAAGAATGACTTTTTAGAGATCTTCTTCATTGGCCATACTCAAGAAGACAGGGAGCAGAAACAGTGATGTTAAGCCATTCACTTTGAATTAAGTGAGGGAATAAATATATTCTCCTTAATCACAGTCATCTTTTTTTCTTCCTAGCTATATATAAAACTGGAGCCAAGTCAATGAACAGGCTGTTGTTGACTTATTGGACTTTCTCTGTGTTCAGTGGGTTTACATAGATCTGCATTTCAATGGCGAGCAAGTTCCATCAGATACAGTTCCATAAGAGTAGATAATGTGATACTGAAACACTTCTCAAAGAGAGACCTTAACATTTCTACTTCATGTTCTGAGCTGAAGAACACTTTCTCTTGCTGTAGATACTGTCTGATTTTTTTTAAGCTGAACCCTCACCTCCAAACAGTTGATACTTCATTTCAGCATGACAAATGCTGCTCTTATATTTAGTAATTAAACTCATCACAGATTTTTATGATGTTTGAACGGAGACGTTTTGGCCAGATGCGGTTTTAAATTTTATGCAAATTACTGAGGTGTTGAGGTGCTTTATTCTGCAATAAAACTGTAGTGTTGCAAATATCGTAGAACATGAAGGCTGTGTATCTGTATTTATACACTCCTGTCTTGTGCAGTTTTGATAAGAGTTGGTGATCACTTCCATGCCTTGGTGCTTCTGTTTGCTGTGTCCCTCGTGGGTAGATCATTATGCTGTGCATGTTAGTTGTCATCTGACTTCAGTCTCAGTTGCCTTGGGGAAGGTAGCTTCTGAAGGTAGATAACCTGTCCTTAAACAGTGTGTGATGTGCTTGTCATGTTTGCTTAATCTTTGTTGGTTAAACAACAGCTGTCATTGGCTGCTGTTGAAGAATAAGTGATGACCAGGATGGATGAGTAATCTCATCTATTTGAGTGATTCCTTGGATTTTGGGTAATACTTTGCTATTCCTTACCTGCATAACCTGTCTGGTGGTGCTCCTTGCTTTGGGAAGGTTAGAGATCTGCAGGTGAGTCAGGCTATAGAAATACCAAACCAGAGGAGGGGGGAACCGTTTTTTCTGATAATAGAAAGACAGAAATTGATAGGGAGGGAACACTGGGGAGAAAAATTTCCAGTAGAAGGTCATTGTGTTGAATGCAAGCTGTATCAGCCCCTTGGGAAGCTGAGGACGTTGACAGGATGATGGGATGGAGGAACATGTTAGAACAGTTGTGAGCAGTGGTTGGGAAAGCAGGGAAGTACTCAGAGTTTGAAATCTAAAGCTGAATAATTCGACAGATGTTCAGGAAAACAACAGAGCTGAGAATAAATACTTTTATTCTTATAATTATTAGAAAAAGCCTTCCAGAAGAAACTACTGCAATTTTGTTGTTCTTAATGACCGTGCTGAAAATGAATCTTTGTAGATTTTTATTTTTTTTGTAATGTTGCATTGCTGCTAGCCTCTTGCTAAAAGCACAATTATTTTGGGGGGGCATAATTATCCTTGTAGTTTCTTGTTTAATAACAAATGGGATAATGTTAGCCTTTAACTTTTCCAATGCATTCATTGGGGATCGGAACACAGTTTACTCTCTTTCTTTACAGGATAAAATAACACGAGGTCATAAAGCCAAAACCTAACCTCAACCTTATTGCTGTACATGCTTGAAAATCTAAGGAAATGAAGACTCACTTATATTGTTGAATGATCAGTGCCATCAGAATTTACTGATGCTAAAATGAATTAAACTTCGTAGCTATAAGCAGAATATTAAGAAATGGCAGTTTTATGTAGTGAAATGTTTTTTTTCTTCCTGGATAGAACAGTTCTGACTTCTTTGTCTAGTTTTTAGAAGTCTTGAAGTGAAGTCAGAAGCATTTCAAACATATGCCATTTGGCAGGAAAGAAGACCTTTCCCTAGACTGGGGCTGCTTTCTATCTTGGAAGAGAAGGCAGAACATTATTTTAACATGACACCTAAGTGAATGTATTTTGTGCTCGATTATCCTTTACCCTGTAACAGAGCTTTTGAGGGTCAGACTCTCAGGACCAGCGGAGAAGCTTCTGAATGCAGAGATGGTTCTATTTGAACCAGTCACTAAAAGTAGCTTTAATTTTTTAATCCAACAGAGAAGAGATACCCTTAGTAAAGAAAGGGTGGTATGGAGTAATTTCATGCAATGATAACATTATGTAACACTGAAGCTAGCTGGACGCTTCACTGCAGTGTGAAATGAGACACCTGGACTACTGCCTTCTTCCACTGCTAAAAACTGCCGAGGTCCCAAACATCCCCTGGGTATAGGAGTCGTGCCTTGCACCAAGGGCATGAGCTCTGCACATCAGCCTGTGCCTCTCTGGCCTGCAGCAGGAGGCAGAGGATGGCAGTCGACGCTATAGAATTCACTGGCTTTTCTCAGTTGTTGTGCAGTGAGAACTTCAGTGTTTGAGACCTAAATTAAAAGCTGCTTAATGTGCAGAGCCAAGTTCAATTAACAGACATTTTACCATGTTACTCATACGACTATTTATGACTGTGGAAGCAAACAGAAAAAAAAAATCCACAATTAGTTTGGTGTAAGATTCAGTTCAGTATTCTCCCAGGTTTCTTCAGGTGGCAGGTAATGCTGTAGCTGTTAGTAAATAACTGAATTGTCAATTCTGCAGCATTGAAAGGAACAGACAAATAGTGATGCAGTCTTAGTAACAGGCAGAGGATTTGATTCACATTGATGTGAACGTACCCTGACGTAAGTCTTGCAGTGGCATTGTAGAGGAGCTTCCAATCTGCTCATTGGGCATTTTAGGAGGCTGTTACGTAGCAAGAAGAGTTACAGTGCAAATAAGAAATGGTCTTCTAAAGCTCTGCTGTATGTTGAGGAAAAGTTTTTCAGCTATTTCACTCCAGATTACTTTCTGGTCTTTATGTTGCTGGGGATCATCCATCAGTAGAGAGACTATGAATTGAGCCTCTCAAGGCTTCATCACATTTCTCGTTTTTAAGGTTCACTGTGTAAGGAGATCATTTGCCACGTTATTTAATGAGTGCGGGCAGCTATGGGGATATGTAATGAAAGGAAATGGATTTTCCCCACATTCTAGCAAATGTAATGAAACATTTATCCTGCATCAACATTAGATGTATAGTAGCACTCTGTGGGAAGACTGACTTCAAAACTGGGGAAGCTCATTTCTTTTCATGATATTTCATGCTAAAAATGCTGGGGGGGGATGGTGGGCCAGCTGTTCCTGCCTTCAGAAACGTATAAGAATTTCCTTTGATTGCAGCTGTGGGAAAAGAAAATCAAAATTTACTTCCTAACCTATGCAAAATGTTATCACAAGCCATAGATGGTAGTTTAAAGACAGAAATTCATATGGCTGAACTTACTGTTTATGTATGTTTTGTATATAAAATATGAAAGATTCATCTCGCAATAGGATCTACAGCTGGTGGACAGATTTCAGCTTGTAGTCTGTAAGTGCATGACAGTACCCTTGCCACAGAACCATATTAGAAAATGATAATTCTATTATTTATTTTTTTTGAGTTTTTGAATCTTGATCTGAATTACATTGTTATTCTATAAATAGTGTTTGAAGGGAAAATGAAATCTACATAAAAGCAGAGAGTAAATGAGGGAGAGAAAGCAGTTGTTGCAGATCATAACCTTATCAGTTGAGGTGACAGTTTCAATTCCTTTTGAGTTCTTTCCAGTTGTCATCTTTTTTTTTTATGTAGGATTTAGTAACAGTTTTTGTCATTTTATTCCCATAGCAACTTTTTTTTTTTAAATGAGAATCTGCTTGTCTCCTGTTATCTTACAAAGCTTGCACACGAATAACTTGTGGAGGAGTATGGTGAGGAGAGAGACTTTCTGGCACAGAAGACAAGGAGAAGAGTTATGGATATATAAATAAAAGGAACAGTATGGACTTCATGGTTTGTGTCCAGCACTCCTACCTCAAGCCTTAGCACAGGTGGGCAAGTGAGACTGTGAGCTGTTGAAGGATGGCATCTTGGTGGGCGAGCTGATGGCTGCCATTTTGGCTTAGAAGAAGAAGAAAATATTCAGATTTAAACTTCTTTGCACTCTGAAAACATGCCCGATAATGCAGTTGGCACACACACTTTCTCCTCTCCAGCTCTTCCGTAGAACAAAGGTGGAAATTCCAAGTTGGTCCTTGGCTGGTGGCAAACAGCTCTGCAACCGGGGGGATCTCTGATTCCTGTATATCATGGGAACAAGGCCTAAAATCAGGGAGATAACATCAGTTTGTACAGAGTGGTTCCTATCCTTTGTGTGTTAGTTGCTACTGCTCTCAATCATAAGGCACTAAATGAAGTTGAAAAAAGAAGCTGTAGCTTCATCGCTGTATGTCGTCTTCTCATATTAAATATTTCAGTTGAATAGACTTAATATAATGAGTGTCTGAACTGAAGTAGCATGGAAGATAGTCAAGTAAATTGATCCAAATCAAAACTTTTCTTCCACAGCTATAACAGAGATATTTAATTGGCTGTGGCTGTAATCCCTGAAGGCCACAACTTGCTATGAAGCTGTATTTCTGGTTACACCATGTTGAGAATAACTTGTGAATGTCATAGCTCTGTATCTTCTTGCTGTACGTGTTCAGGCTCTGATCTGCTGCCAGCCTGCCCGCTTTGCCTCCTGATGTTTGCTGTCAGTGCAGCTACTTGCTAAGCAGAGTAGGTATTAGCACCAAATTGATGAAACTTGAGCTATTCCTTTTACACTGCATTGCTTGTGTCTTTATCTTGTATTGAGGTATGTTTACATAAATGTTTCTAGTAGAATATGCTATTGAATGGTAAGGGAGTGCAGACTGAGTTATAGGGAGTGTCATTTTATAGCCAAGCAAATTCTCCTTACTTAGGAGAAGAGGAGCAGTACCTGTGTTTTATTTTCCTCTTATTACCTCTCTCAGCCCTGCAAAGTGAGAGTTCTTCATTCTTTTTTATGAAACTGTATTTTTTCAGCCCTTGGCTTTTTATTAAGTTGTAGTTAACAATATACTTCTGAGGATTACACCACCCTACACAGAGCAATTTGGCTTACGCTGGAGATCAATCTGCAGATAGTGCATCTGTCGCCGAGAGATTCTGCTCAGATACCTGCAAAAAGATTTGAGGCCCCGCTGTGTTTTTGGGGGGCTTCTCCTTATGGTTGTGTCTCCATCTATTAAACTCGCTTCGATAGCACTGGGATCGTATTTGTTTTCATAAACAGAACAACAGATAAGGATTTCTGGGCAGCGTTTTTTCACATGCCCTGATTGTGTTGTCAAATAGTCTGATGCTGAATATATTTATCTATGCAGCTGCTTGCTCAGGTGTAATCCCTTGTTCAGCCACATCCATTCATCCACTGAAGGATGTGCACATTGGTACATCATGGCATATTAAAGGTTTACCGCAGCCTGCCACAGCTGTCATCACTTTGACCCCTCAGTAAACCAACAGTCTTCCACATAATTTTGCTTTCATTCAAGTGTAATGCCATTACTGCAGAGGCAGACAGAATGCAATTCTCTGAAGATCTGGTCTCATTCCTTACTTTTCCAAGGAGGTTAATGTGCTCAAATGATCGCTGTGCTTTCTTTTTTTCACTCTTTGCTGTGCAAGAAGAACAAGCACACTGAATGGTCTGTTTGCATTACATTGAGGGGGATAAAGTGGAAGGGTGAACTCACACTTGGTTAAAGGCCTCCTTATCACTTCCATTTCAAACCTCTTCATTTGCTTCCTCAGCACTTCCATTTTTTTAACTTTTTACTAAGCAGTTGTACAGATAATTATTTTTTATTATTATTTTTATTTCAATATTATTTTTTCTAATGCCATTTACTACGGAAGTAAGCAAGTCAAAAGCTCCTAATGCCAAACCAGCTAAATCACATTCAAATGTTAATGTTGTATGGAAATGACCTCAGTTAAATCATACAATCGTAGAATGGCCTGGGTTGCAAAGGACCACAATGATCATCTATTTTCAAATCGGTGCATTTACAAGTGGTACCGCTTCAGAAACAAACAAAACTTTCTCATTCCAGTTCTGAGCTTAATTGTGGGACCAAACATACTTCCAAACTCACAGTTTTTTACTGAGTCCATTACAAGGCTGGTATCCACTGCTTCTCACATCTCAGTGTCCATTAGAGGATGTAGGACTACAGGCTGGAAAAGCACTGCCACGCATTACAGCTGGTTTTGATTGAGAGCAAGGCACTTGAGCACACCACAGTACTTGTCTGCCACACACCCTGAATTTCATTGATGTGTAGATATATAAGGTGTCAAAGTAGATCAAGATAGAGTGGATTCTTATCGCAAAACATTGCTTTGTGTAATGAATTTAATTTATTCAGAGTCATGCTTGCAAGGTTCTCCTATTCTTTCTCCAGACAATGAAGTATCAGATAGCAGTTCATTTTGAGCAAGACCAAATGCAGTTTTATCACTTATTTACCTCTTTCTTTAATTGCTTAAGGATCGTTGTTCGTGCTTTTGCAAATCAAAATGTAGAATTTGTTACCCACAAGAGGATTAAACTTCTTGATTTTAAGTGCTATATCTGGGTCAGAGAAATGGTTAATACTGAACACAAGGCTCTGTAACCAAACTCACGCCCTGGTGCACATCCCAAAAAAGGCTATTCTGATTTATGAAGGTGTATGAGAGGCAGAGGCAGATGTGTCACAAAGCAAATGAAATTTTGCTTAATAACAGTCAGCAGATCTTGTCTTCAGTTCCAGTCGGGCTGATCAGCATGTGTTTGTGTGGTGGGTAGGAACAGAGCAGCTCTTCGGTGGGATGAAAGGCAGTGTTCACAGCACTTAGATTAGAGAAAGTAATGTGTGCAATAGTTATTTGTGTCTTTCTAGATCAGCTGGAACTGTTAGATGGTCCATTTTGGTCTGGATACTGCAATGCAATTTAACTCAGTATTTAACTGTTATCAAGCAGGTAGTTCTTGACTGCTTCTGGCCTGTCCAGTTTTAATCCTCATTCTAGTTTGCCTGCTTCCAACTGTTGGCCTTAGGGTTTGGTTCCACCCCAGGAGTCATTCCATGGGAAGCTCCTGTGAATGCCCACTGCAAGGCATGCAGGTGGTGGCTGGTGGCTGCTGCAAAGCCTCTTCTCCTGCTGGGTACTGTCTTGTTTATTCCTGTGGCGTGTGTTTGCTCCCCTCTAAATGAGTTCTTTTATTGACTCCTGTGAGTCTGTTCATAGGGAGGGTACAAGTGTAAGAAAGTTGCTTACAGTGAAAACATTTCAGCTGAGATACATGGAGCTGCTGCAGCATGTGTAAGTCAGCCTCGCTGTATGTGTTAAAGCAGCTCTGAGGATGCTCCTTGGGTTTCCTTGCATGGCCCACTAGGAACACAAAGTTGCTGCTCAGCAAGAGCTGCCATGGATTCAGTCTGCTGCAGCAAAATAATTTGACATCTTCCTGTGAGCATTCAGACTCTCAAAAACTAATTAAATACACTCAGTAGTACTTGAGAAAAGGAGGGGTTTCTAGATAAGAAAAGACGTGGCTGCTCTAAAGGCGAGAAGCTGGTAGGAATCATTAAAACTCTGCACTGAGCTGCTTCAAAATGAGCATTCATGTCACTGCAGCGTTTCCTTCCCTCTGTACTTTACATGGAGAAAGGAAGATCCCTGTTTAGTTCTTTTCCTACCCATGAAGATGTACCATTGGGCATACCCAAATTCTTGATTGGTGCCCGTGCTTTCGCTGCTTGTTGGCATTTCTCTGTGGTGCTTGCCGGATGGAGTCTAGCATGGCCATACAGAGGAAGAGCTGCTTTGTCTTGTGGTTGGACCCTTGCAGCAAAAAATGAAATCTCTGTGGAAGAACAGGGAAGGGGTAAGGGCATTTTGCTGCAGTGAATGCTGTGATCGTAATTAAGGAGTGAAGAACTGATTGACTGATTTTTGAGACTGAAGATGAGGAGATTTAAAGAAAAAATGAGGAATGTGCTGAGGCTGAGTGTTCAGATTTCAGGAGATGGGGATAGGGGGAAACAAGCCTTGAACAGGGAGGCACGGGGGAGAAGAAGGGACAGGGAGGAGGTGTTGTGAGGAATAAGAGAAATGTATAGGATCTGGGATGCCTTGAGTTCCAGTTCCTATGGGAGAGACCATGGCCTTGAGACTGGAGCTGGGTACAAGTACACAATAGTTCTGTGTTTAAGCAGTTGGGTAATTGGTAGTGAGACTGTTAAAAGAAAATCTTTTTTTTTTTTTCACATGGATGAATAACAGTGCTAGCAATCCAACAGGGATGGCCATGTACATGTGTGCACAGTTCAGTATTCAATCAAGCAAGTTGAAAATCTTATTTTTCCTGAACATTTGTCTCAATAAAACTTAGACTCATGGTTCATTTATTTGAAACAATCCCCGTCTCAGGGAAAACAGAGTAGAAAAAATGCACCTAGAAGCTATTCACCTGCGAGCTATTTGCAGAGCTTTGGTGAAGGGGAGGGGTATGGGCACTGCTGATGTATGTTCACAAAAGCTTTTGTTTTTCATGTGTTTTCACCCCATACAAATCCAGGGAAGGCTTTAGGACAATAGGAATGGGTCTCAGTGTATATTTATCTTGTTCTCTGAATTGAGACTTCACTGCTAGCTGAGAAGCTGGTGTTTGGTGGGACAGGAATAACTGGAGCTGCTGCAGGATGTTAACAGAGCAAGAAAGGCCAGTCTGAGGGTTGAAGAGCTGTTATCTTTGATAATCTGATCCTCAGAGAACTGTCTGCAGACTGCTGAAGTTGAAGGTGGGGAACAGACCCACTGGAGCACCACAGTTCCCTCTGGGGAACATGCTGTAATTAGCCATGTTGGAGCTAACTATTTGGCTTAAGCCAGGTACCACTCATGTTTTGAGATGGGAACTATAAATATTTTGAAGGTCTGTGACTATTAGGTTTCTATGCTGATGAGTTGGTGTGTTCTTAGGTGTGAAACAGCAGCTGTGGTGTGACATCTGTTGATAGGACGCTTAGTCACCTGCTGTATGTGTTATTTGTCATCATTACATCTGTTACAGTCCACATGGCCCTGATCAAAGCCGAGTGGCTTTCTGCCAGTTTCTCCAGCCCAACAGGGGCAAGGGAAATGGATTTGGTTACCCGTGTCCTGGTAATATGGGTGAAAACCCAGCTGTATTCAGTAATGTTTGTTGGAGCATACCTCCATTTCTCTAAGAAAGGGTGCAGTCTTCAGAACGATAAAGGAATGAGGTCAATAGCAAAAACAAATAAATCCCATTGTATCAGCATGTTCTCAGTACTTAAAAAATGTCCTACGATGTCTTTGATTTATTTAGAGGAAAGTCAAAATGCTGCCACTTAAATAAACAAACAAACCTTCAGGTAATGAGTCCCGGATCTGGCAGTGTATTTATCCATCTGTTTAACTATTGCAGTATGAACAGCTGTAGTTCTTCAACAAAAATGTGAACAGCCCAGTAGTTCTTCAACACTAAACCCAAATCTGCTTTGTGGTCACGAGTAGTTAATGATAGAGGTGCTTCAGAGACTGTCAGGATATTCTTAGAGTTTCTTTTAGGAAAGCTTTAGGGGGACAAAATTGTTTCATGTGCAAAGTCGGCTGTAAGATAATTTGCTTGAGCAAACATTGTTCCCTCCTGAGATATTTCTTAAATTGCTTGAGTTGCTTTGTTCAGCGCTGTGTTTGAGTAAAGGGATAATTCCCAGATAATATGAATTTTGAGAAGGTGTATTTTTGGAAATACTGGGGAGTGTTTTTTCTTCATTTTTTCCTTCAAAACACACAGTGCTATTTTTCCAGGTTTTCTTCAGTGTATTTTTGCCAATGCAAAATGCCTTTAAAAAAAAAAAATCTGTTCATCAGATGTTGACTCAACTTTTATGCTATTGATGTTCGTCTGCTGCTATTTTTCTCTGCTCTCTCTGATCTCTTCCTTCTGCTCCACGCAGCCCACAAAAGTATCTCATCTCCCTTCTCTCCCTTTTTTTCCTCCCTTAGTACTGCAGTCTCTTTAGCCTTTTTGTGCACTGGCGTTTCATGTTCACAGCACTCTGATTTACCTGTGCCAATTTCTTTTTAGCTTTTCATATGTGCGTTTATGTAACAGAGTTTGTTTTATGATTTCTATATGATTCCCATTTAATTGGTGTAACCTGTTTGTTTCCTATTGCATATTTTGCTGCATCCCGGGTGGCTCAGTGGTGCTAAGCAATGCAGGTGCTGTGTCAGTTTGCTGCTCTGAGTGCTGCTATTGCAGCAAGGAGCACCTGCAGCCTGCCCATCCCTGCATGACTTGGTGGCCAGGCACTGATTTCATGCATCAAGAACAACCTGCAGGTCTTCTTCTCTGCCACGTTGCACTTGAAGGATAAGTTCATTTTATTAGCAATATTTCTATTGATATGAGATGCTGCTTGAGATTACCGCAATGTGAACATTGTGAGGGATGTTTAGGCTGGAAAATCGATGTTTGAGTAGTGTCAGTTTGTGAATAAAAGATGCCTGGATGATGGGAGGCAGAGACCTCTCTCTCTGCCCTGTCCTGGAGCTTTAGGAAATGAAAATGACCAGGGCATCCGTGGGGAGACAGAGGCTGAGCTGCTGCCCTGTGTCAGAGCTAGCTCTTAGCCTAGGAGAGCAGTGCTCTGATTCTGTTGCTGCTCCTGTGGTGTGGAAGAACACAGCCTCTTACTAAAATGAGGTCTAGAGAATATTCTGGTGTGTATATATAACCCATTGTGCAGTTACCTTCCTACAGATAAATGTTCTGCTATAAAATGAAAGTTCAGCAGTGTGCCACAGCATTAAGAGATTTCATAGAGGTTGCTGTGAAATTATATGATTTTCCTGTAATACCAGCATGACAAAAATGAAACCATGGAGATAGTTCTCTGGTAGCCAGCAAATTTCTTCTTCAGTGGCAAATCACCCAGTTTCTTTGCTTGCTTTGAGTAATGTTCAATTTTGCTCTGTTAACACTTTTTTTCTTTCTCCTTTCCACCTCCAACAATAATTGATGGTTATAGAGGTAATGTGGGGAGGAGGGATGTGAACAAAAGTTATTCTTACGGGATTGATCCGAAGCCCTGTGAAATCAGCAGAACAACTCACTTTTTCCATGTGCAGCTCTATTGAGCTTGTTCCCAGTGGGTCTGCAGGCACTGTTCTGGCTAGCTGGCCATGTCTTCCAACACTTTTGTTAAGCTGATGGAAGTATTTTTAAGAAAATTATTTCTTGTATATGTTGTTTCCAGTGTTTGTCTCAAGAAGTATGAAATACACAGTCATAAAAATTCCTCGATATTGCCAAATTTGGGAAATTGAGTAGTGGGGAAGAACATTTGCCTGTGCATGTAAGTAGTGTAGCCAGTGGCAAAAAGCTTTCCCAAAAAGAAGCAGATTTGTCTTATTCTCTCCAGAAGTTGTCATTAGCAGTGTAGCTATTACAGCATGCTTAGGCTGTTATTCTTAAGAGCTGAGGGACTGTTATTTCATTTCTTCTTAAATAATGTGACTTGTACCAAGGCGACCTTGTTGTGCATTAGTAGTTCATTATGTGCTGGCATTGAACAAAGTCCCCTCTGTAGAACTGAATACTGAAGAAAACATTTATGATTTGGTTGTCAGGCTCATTTGAGGCACTTCAACATCGTACCAGTACAAAATTATACATAAAGTATATTTAACAAGTTGTGCTGCATTGAAAAATAACAAATCTAATGAAGTAATGGAATAAATATGTTTTGTCTGTCAAAGGACGCTTATCTTTATAGAGCATGAACCCTTCTAGAGTTTTTGAAACATGGTAGAATTGCTAATAAATGTGCTGTGACACCAAGTATCAACTGATGTAAACATAATCAGATGTTTGGGTGCAAATGGACTTGGGGTTGGAAATGTGCTAAATTCTGCTTCTCTCCAGGGCATGACACTGTCCTGTGCATTGCTGAAAAAGGAGTTGGTATAACCTCCAGAAGCCTCTGCTACTCTTAATCTCAGGCCCTATGGATGACAGATATGTAGCTGTGGTGCAATCGTGGCTTACACAGCACAATTTCGGGTAACTCCATGTGCTGCAAGCTGGCAGTGGGTCTGTCTGAAGCAGCTTTGACATCAAAAATTTTGTGCTTTTTTTGTTACGTGGTGTTACATCTTCTCAAACTGCAGATGTTTGATCTGATCTTGCATCATCCATCGCCTTCCTTGATTACACAAACCAGAAATGTCCTGCAGGATACCTGCTGTAGCAGCAATGAATGCAGGCAGGCGTTGGGCAGGACTATCAGTTTCATTTCTTTCTTACCTGTTGATATCAGGTGAACACAAGAAATGTGTTATCTTCTGCAGACGTCTTCAGATGCTGAAAGCTCTGCTGCTCGT
Organism: Tragopan temminckii; assembly: GCA_028571105.1. Taxonomy (NCBI): domain Eukaryota; kingdom Metazoa; phylum Chordata; class Aves; order Galliformes; family Phasianidae; genus Tragopan; species Tragopan temminckii. Next base: position 16,209,646 of record JAOWBP010004220.1, on the reverse strand, counting down.
GAATTTACAAATACATGCTTTTTAATTATCATAGGTATTAATGAACTGTGACTTTTGTTCCAAATATAAAAATGGTTATTCCAGAGTAGTGGCAGTGTAAATGATGCTCATGTTACTTTTGCTCCATATTTCTGAAATCTTTCCTAGCATTGTACTTGAGGTTTAAAACCTAACTGGAGTGGAAAGAATATCAAGGTTTCATATCCATGGTGTTTGTATGAACAAGAACACATCTGATTATTCTGCCTGAAAAGGAGAACGAAAGACTTTACAATAAACTTGAAATACGTTTTCTTGCTCCCTTTCATTGCAATGGCAAGTGCATTTCAGCTGATGGAACGTCATACACTTGGTGCTAAAGCAGTGAGGCAGAGTTATGTGTTATCCTGGGAGGGGAGGAGTTGCTGTTTCAGGATTCCAACATCTCCATTGCTAATTTTAAACTTGGTATGTCAAACTATAAAAAGGGAATAAAAACATTTAATTTTCAATGTACACTGTTCTGGATTGGTTTTAAGGTGCATATTTTTTTCTTGTCTAGTCAGTTATTATTATTTTTTTAAACACTTTAACCAAAATATTTTTGTGTTAAGACTTTGGGCAAGTTAAGCAATAAGGTTGCTTGTTTCCTACAGGCGCAACAGCTTTTCAGATGAAAAAAAGATAAAAGTGGGGCATAATAAGTCGTAATGAATGCAAGTAGGAAGTAAAAAGGCATGGGCAACGGGAACTAATTAAAACAATTTCAGCACCTAGTTTGAGAGAGTAGATGAAAACATAGAACATCCAGTGATGAGTAAGATGATCCATGCATAATAAATAGCAACAGATAAAGTGCGACAGTACAGGTGGTTTTGTTCAGCTCTGAGCTGGTGCATGCTGAGGATTGACTTGTATATAAGTAGGGAATACTTCCCAAGGTCGGAAGTTTGGACTTAGTTGCATAATACTCATAGAGGATGTTATTGTTATTTTGCATGGTAATTTATAATTATTTTTGAAGTGCCACCAGCCAGTGCGTAGAGATGATAAAAATATCTGAAGGAATTGAGTGATGATACTTGTGCAGCTGTGTGATTAGTCTGGTGCTTCAGCCGCTCTGGTAGGTACGACAGAAAGCTTCCTGCTAATTAATGAAGAATGACTCTTTCATTGTAGCGTGGCTCATATTCTTTGTTTTATGATGGATTCTGCTTTCCTTCATGTTTTCCCCCCAAATTATTCCCTGGTGACAGCAGCCTTCACTGTAATCAGTGATGAATACCCTCAGCTGCACTGAATGGCACCATCTCAGACTGTAGAGCTGCAGTGGGTCACTGCATGATGCAGCACAGCACAGTGTGCTTTCTGAGTCCCAAACCTTCCCAGTTGCTCCCAACCCCATCCCATCCTTCCCATGCACTGTGTTGGACAGCACAGACAGCTGTGTTTTTAGGCAAGTGTGGTTGCAAGGAATGAGTGTATGTGCTCAGAAAGCAGTGCTAAGCCATCTCATCACACCTGCTGAAATAATAAATGTACGTTGATC
>JAOWBP010004220.1:16147414-16193909 GCA_028571105.1 Tragopan temminckii | reverse complement strand
CCCATCCCTGGAGGCATTCAAGGCCAGGCTGGATGTGGCTCTGGGCAGCTTGGTCTGCTGGTTGGTGACCCTGCACACAGCAGGGGGGTTGAAACTAGATGAGCATTGTGGTTCTTTTCAACCCAGGCCATTCTGTGATTCTATGGTAAAAGATTTGGAATTGTTTTCATGTTTTTCTGGAGAAGGAGGCTTTGTTGAAGAAGTTGTCTGCTTTTTTAGTTTTGCTTGTTTCTGATGCTTTGGTGCTTTTTTTCCTGTCATTAGTTCTCTGGTCCTGTTATGTAATATTACATATAATAATGTTACAAGATGCAGTAAAATAAAGACTTACGAAGATAAAAATGTGGGGGAGGAAAAAAAAAAAAAAACAAAACAACAACAACCTTACCAAACATCTTTATTTTTGTAACCAATCAGAGTTGTCATTTGCTTGGATCTTCAACGAGTACCCATCGTTTGTCCAAGAGGACAGCCGGCGATTTGTGTCTCAGGAGACCGGTCACCTCTACATCGCCAAAGTGGAACCTTCAGATGTGGGAAATTACACCTGTGTCGTAACCAGCACTGTGACAAACAGCCAGGTTCTTGGGTCACCAACCCCTCTCGTGCTGCGCACTGATGGTATGGCTTTCCTTTTCCCAGCATCGAAATAACACTACTTTCACCGTGTTACAAACAGCTAGTTTCCAGAGAATGCTTTTTGTGGCAGTGTAACCTTTGGTGCAGTCTCACAGTATTGGTTGCTTGTAAGAAGATAAACTATTTTTTTGTTGTGCATTCCTCTGCTACATCTGACAGTGATTTCATTGTAAGGTCACTGCGTGTGAGTTTCTAAATGGAGCGCAAGAGAAATAAATTTTGAATGTGATGTTATTCAGCGTTTTAGAGAATGATGGCTTCAAAAATGAAAAATGTCTTTTCTCGCTTGTCTTGCATAGGTGTGATGGGAGAATATGAACCCAAAATAGAAGTTCAGTTTCCTGAGACGCTTCCTGCAGCAAAAGGCTCAACTGTGAAACTGGAATGCTTTGCACTAGGAAAGTAAGTTCTCATCTTCACCCATACTGCAAAGCTGAAGTGTGTTGGAGTTCATTTGCACAACAGGTGTGGGCATCTAGCACCGTCTTTTTGGTAGTCTTCTCCAAAGATGAAGTTTTGACCATCATATTTACTGCCCTGGAATAAGATGTGAAAGAGCCTTGAAGACACTTCTGTTGTTTGGAATTAAAATGCTCATGTTTGCAATGCAGGAATTTTCGTTTCACTTTAGATCCTCTTGAACAAAATCAGTGAGTTTTGCAGATGTCCTTTGAGGTAGCTCTGCTTTCTCAGTATAAAGGAACTCTTGTTGAAGTCAGTGACAATTTGGACTGAATTTTACTGTTAAATGTACCTGATGCTTTCCTAATGTTGTCCTTCTTTTATAGTTGAAATCAAGATGAAAATGCGTTCCTCTTCTCAATGACATTTCACACATAATTGATATCTTTTCTCCTTCATAAGTGACTTGAGAATGCATTTATGTTTCTGTAAATGTATTTAGTAACCACTCTGCGGTTTATTTGCAGGAAGCTTTGTCAGGTGTTCATAATTTTAAACTCCAGAATGGTAACTTAATCACATGTTATTGCTTCTGTTCCCCAGCTAGGTGAGGGAAAGTTTACCTATCGGAGAATGAATGGCTCTTCTAGGATGGAACCTGGGGCTTGCCTTGATTCCCCTTCCCTTGAGGACACTGGTAAAGCTCTCCTGTCTTCAGGGGAGGCCAGTGGTGATTTACTGGAAATTTTCCAGTCATTGGACGTTCAGATACTCGTGAAAAATCTGATGCCATAAATAATATCATGAGGAACAGAACAGCATATGCAAATCAGTAACCATGCTGTCTGACCATCTGTCATGTACAGTATGAATACTACTTTTAATGCAAGCTTTAGTCACTTCGGGGCTTTTATGCATATTAGTTTAAGTACCTAATTTTTTACAATCAAGTATTTGCAGCAAAGTTATTTAATGAAATCCCATTATTTTCTGTTTAGCCCCGTGCCTCAAATTAACTGGAGAAGAACTGACGGTATGCCATTTCCGAGCAAAATAAAGCTAAGGAAATCCAATGGCATGATTGAAATACCTAATTTCCAGCAGGAGGATGCAGGACTGTATGAATGTATTACTGAAAACTCAAGAGGAAAAAACATTGCAAGAGGTCGTCTCACTTACTATGGTAGGAAACTTTTTCTTTCTCTCTCTCTCCTATCCTTCTTTACACATGAAATATAAACCACTATCAATTAGTTTGGGGTTTACAGCTTCTACAATGCTATTGCAAATTTGTTCATAAAAGTTCCTGGCCTCTTGCAGAGAAAGAAGATAACTTCTTCACCAATGTTTTGCATAACACTTTCTGTAAATGTCCACATTCAAAAGAATTGCTCAGAGTAATGCAGGAAGTGACTGTGCTTGTTTAGAAAAATGCTAGAATGATATATGTATGTATTTAATACTTTTTGTTGGTCCATGGGTGAAAATGTAAATTTCTAGTGGATTAGATTTATTCAAGGGACTGCATAGGCCTCACATTTTCAGGAAATGAGTTTTATCTTCCTTTAGGAGAAGGTTATTGATAGATATTGCCAATTCGTTGCTTTCCAAAAAAAAAAAAGTTTCCTTTTTAAAAGAATAAACAAATAGGATAATATATTCTAGAATAAGAAATGAAATAATAGGAAATTTAATCGCTGGAAAACTGACAGTCTCTTGTGCATTTAAGACTACAGAGTGAAATGAATATCAGCAAAGCATGATGTTGGTGGTTTAAAGCTAGAGCGATTTGCAACAAAGTGGTAATTGACGATTTTTGTTAAAGTCAGATCTTTGCAAATTTAATTTTCTTTAGGTAAATGGCAATTTAGAGACTGATTCAGTCTTTGCTTTGAAATGTTTTCATCATGTAAGAATATTTGAGCAAAGATTTTATTTCTCTGTCTTGTGGAAAAGCACGGCGCATACCTACTGTGTGCCACTTGGTTCTTTGTATGGGAAGCTACTGATTACTGGAACAGTGCAGCAAGGCAGATTTCAGTCAATGATGCTTTTAATTTAAGAAGCAAGTTATAAAGTGGAAGGAAAAAAGGTATTCCCCTCCAATTTCCAAATAAATAGTTACACTAAATTTTGCGTATGCTAGTTATAGTTAGATCTTTTAGGTATCAGATAACATAGGACGAAGGAGCTAAGATGCTTTCTCTGTCAGTGTCATCTGCAGTTCTAAACTTGGCACTATACTTTTCATTACATAGCTTACATAAAGCTGTTTCAAAAGTTTAAGTGAGCTGTGGTTTGTACGTCAGTTTGGTTCACTAGTCCTACAGCAGTTCTGGATCAGAGCAGCTGTAAAGCACGCACCAGATAGAATTGGTTTGTTCATTAGTTCTTATAATGTATTTATGAAGGTGGGTGATTTTGAAGTATTTGCACTACTTCCAGAGTTCTTTTCTGTCATTAAGGGGCACCGATCTCAAATAAAAGATGTTGCTAATCAATAAAAGCAAGTGAGTTGCAGTTCTGAGAGAAGTGAATTGTGATTTTCAGATGCTCACTGTGAACATCTTCATTACAAACCCAGAAAGGGATCTGAAACCTTGAATAGAGTTAATATTCCACTACAAATGTCTGCCTGTCCTAGATTCATCCTTAATACGGTTCTTTAGACTGAAGAAAATGAGACTTGTAATGGCAGGAATGTTACTCCAACTGTTTTATTTTGCTTGTTTTGCTTAATGAAACCCATTCTGCAGAATTAAGTAATTTTTCTTATTTTGTTACTTGCTTTCTTTTTTACAAATGGAATACCAACAATTTTGTAGTCAGGACAGAATAATTTTACAACTTTCTGAGAATTAGGAGAATTGTTCTGGTTGTAGTTTAATAGTGTTCTGTAACTATGGTATCTGGATTCCCAAAAAAGCTTTAAAAGGTGTTGGGATTAACATTTTCTGTGTTGTCTTAGTGAAACAAAATGCAAAATCCATCCCTTCACAGATGGAAAAAAATATAAGCAAAATGGTGCAATTTGACTAAAAGTACAGGATTTTCTTTTCTTTCCAGATTTTAAAGATTATTTGTAAATGAGACATTAGCCTATCCTAAATGAAAGTGTGAAATATTTTTTTGCTTTGTTAGGGAACAACTGAAACATTCCAGGGCCGTGATTTAGCGGGGGGTTGTTAGGGTAGTATGGGCAGGTCGCAGTTGGACTTGATGATCTTTAATGTATTTTCCAACCTGAGCAGTTCTATGATTCTAAACTGTAAATCTTGAATTCTGAATGTTGGGGGTTTCAGTGCCAAAGTTGTTTGATTTAACAATCAGTTGTATTTACTCTGCTGTCCTGCCTCCTCTTCTTCCCATAATGAGTTGTGGTATTGAAGTCATAAAGCACTGGAATGTAGGCTCAATGTCAGTCGTGCCCACAGTAGTTACCTCAAAATGGATTTTATGTTTGAGTTTGGTAATTCTGTGTGCTTCTGTAACTAAAAAAAAAAAAAAAAAAACAACAAAAAAACAACACTATTTTTCTACTTTCATTGTGGGGTTTAAATGTAACTCTAAAGACATAGCTGAGTTGATTATTCAGATAGATATTCTAAAATGTATTCTGAGTTCTTTCATAACATTACTAACAGGCTATTAATCTTCCTTTTTCCTCATGAAGAATTTTATCAAGAAAAGCCCAACATCAAGTGTTCAGTTCATTGTCCCCTGTGCAGTTCCAACATGTGTTTAATGACATTTTTCTCCTCAGTGGAATTCAAAATGTGCTAAATATAGGATGAGATTATCTAACTATGAATTAATATAAAACCTGAATATATAAATAATTTGCTTTCACTTCAGTAGTACATTCATTTGTCATTACCCTTTTCCATAAAGAGATAATAGAAGAAGAAAGAGTCCATGACTTTTCATAGCATGGAAAAATGAGAAGAAATTAAATGGTTACATTTTTGCATTTTAAGATGCAATTAAACAACATGTAACATGGCAGAGATATGTAAAGCAATTAATTTAAAGGGTAATTGAAGAAAAATACTCTTAATTAGCACGTGTTGATTTAACGGAACTCATGCTTGACGGTACTGAGGTAAAATGTTTAATAGGGAGAAAAAATTCTTCTGTTCTGCAGTAGTAGACTGAATAGTAAAGGTGAATTGTGCTGATCCGCGTGCTGATGGTCAGAGTCAGCCAGCAAGGTTGCTTCTACTTGCTTATAGCAGCAGCCATTGCTGTTCACTTGGCTGGATTTCCATTTTACGTAAATACAGACCCCCAGTAATAAATAGCCATTATATAAAATATACAAAATACATATAAAAAAAATACTGACGTATTGGTGAGAATGTGCCACCCAAATTACACTGAAGACACATTGATCTTCAACGTGGAAGAGCATCATTGTTCAGTGGTTTTGTCCTGACTCTGTCTAGTGTATGGGGAAGTCCTAATATCATTGGCTGCAGAACTGTAAACAGCTGAATAACATTGAGGAAGTGCTGACTTTGATTAACTTGAAGTTTAATTGACATAATAATTTAATTGCCTTTCTTCAGAGGTACTTCGTTCAACTTTCTTGACATACTAAGTGGTCCCCAACAATGCAATGAATGCTTCTGAGCGTATGTATGGAATTTAAAAAAAAAAAAATTGTTTTCAAGTATCTGCGAATGGAAGTTACTGCATGCTTCTTTGGGCTGGTGGTTTTATCGGAAAAAAAGTTATCCGTGCTTAAGCTCAGTTGAATCTTTGAGATAAAAGTAGGCTGATCACTGCTGTATCACTGCTGTAGGCATCAGTATGAGTGCCATAGTCTGACTTTCAGCGAGGTACTACCTTGAAAAACAGAGGTTATATTTTCTGTTTTTGTGAAACGTTGTGAATTCCCAGTATGCTTCATAGCCTCTTTTTCTTGAGCTATGGAAAGTGTCTTTTGACTCTGGTTTGTTGCCTGACTGCTGAGCTATCCTAAGGTGTTTTCAGAAGAGATTTCTAGATCAGCTTTCATTCTGTAACTTTCAAAGTAAAGATGTGTATAAGCAGATTGTGTCTAATGTGTGAGCCTTAATTAGGGACCATCCTATGGTCTTCTGCCTCCAAGCAGAGGTACGGCATCCTCAGCACTCCCTGGGAGAGCACAGAAATCATGGTCCTGGAGCTTTGCCTTTCCTGAATGCTCTCATGATCTTCCTGTGGTTTAGAGGATTGAAAAGGAGCTTTTTATTGGAGTGTCTACTTTGAAGGAAGTCAGATTTAAACATTCCTGCTGGCATGCATCATGGATGCTGAGGACTCTGTGAGGTACCCCCAAATTGTTTACAAATTGGATCTCAGCACAGCTTCTGGAAGGCTTTAACCTCCAGCCATTGCTTCCAAGAGCTTCAGCCCATTCACTTGTTGCAGTTGGTCTTCACTCTCACCAAACCCCAGAACAATCATCGTAAAGAGATTTCTTAAAAATCTAAAAAAGAATTGTCTTTCTTGCCTTACGGCCTAAAGGGATTCCCGTGGGTCTAATGAAGTAACAGCTGTTTTCTCTGGGATCACCTGCCTGGCCTATGAGCTGGACGAACAAGGTGGTCATATTCACCCCAGGAAAAGATGACTGAGTCTTCTCCCTGTCACCGAGGCTAAATTTTATCAAATTACACACTTGTATTACTTCATGCCTGTGGGACTGTGAGTTATTACAAGGAATATATGAGGCAGTAACAGGTGAAGCAAAATATAGGCTGGTGCCTTTACAGCTAACTGACCATGATGCTGATGGCTGACATTGTTTAGAAATTCAGTTACCTACAAGTATTTTGTCTTAAGGGAACCTTTTTCACATCTTTCTTGAAGATAGTACCGTGAGTTCCAGAGAACTGCAAATGCACACAGCACAGACTCCTATCATGATCTTAAACACTGTGCTACAAACTCCATTAAAAGTAACTTCCAGTCTCACAACGTACAGGACATCCTGTCTTTTTCATCTCAGTCAAGGTATGTTGCCCATTTGCCTGTTCTGTGCTTGGTGTGTGGTGGTGACCTCAGGAAGATCATGGCTATGCATCAAAGCAATGCAACAGCTCAGTGAGAATGAGGCTTTGTACCAAGTCACTGCAGTCCTCCTTCAGGAGCACAGATAAGGAGTTAGTGTCACCAGAATGTTCTAAGCAGGTAGCATATGCCTAGTGGTGACAAGACCTCAGGAGGAATCTTTGTTCAGAATCATTCTGGTACAGTTGGGCAGGCTGGACGAGGAGGGTGGTGCTGGGCTTGGAGAGCAATATCTATCTTCTGAGAGGAACTGGAGATCGACTGATACGTGACCTTCTGTCTGCTGTTTTCTCAGCTGCTGCACTGTGGACATCTTTGCTAAGATTCAGAGCATTGCATGGAATACTTCCAGTTGTAATTGCCCCATTTATGCTGTCTGTTCAATTTTGAACTGGTTAGTTGAATTATTTTTCTCAAAGAATTTCTGATATTTTCTGCAGTCATTTTTAGAGACTTTTAGATTGAAAAGAGTATTTGTTTTTCTGCTGGATTCCTTGGTCAGTAATTGGAAGAGACAAAGAACTTCCTGCAAGGAAATCACTGAGGTCTATATCAACACTCTTGCAAATGATCAAGCACCATGAGTTTCACACATAGTGGCTTTTGAAGCTGTGTTCATTTATTTCTTAGCGATGCTCCTGCTGCCATGTTTCTATCATATACACCCTGGAGAACTAGGAGTGCCCTCCTATGGAGACTATCTGAAACAATAAGTCCTAAAATGCAAATTTACAGTGAAGTCAGTGTTCTTTTCTCTAATGAAATTGAAGATCGTGAACTTGAAAATAGACTACAGTTAACCTACTTTCAAGTGGAGATACTCAGCAGATGTGAAATATTGCACATGTATGGATCCTTCAATAATTCAAGTACTGTTGCTTGTTGCATAAATATTTAGGTATGCAAAGTGCAGAAAGTGTGCTGACATGGAGGCTTGAGCTTTCATCCCCTTGACACATATGGGACAACTACTCCTAGTGCCAGTGTGAGATAAAGCAGTGGCTCTTTATTTTTTTTATTTTAAACTCCAGTGTAGCAATGTTAGCTTTCAATATTTAAATGACATTAATATCAGTAAAATAGGCGTAGTATGTTTGTCTGACACGAAAATCAGGTTATCCTGTCTTCTACAGCTGACCTTGATACAGACAGTGTAAAAAATACATGAACGTCAAATCAGTGAAAGGTACTAATGCTCATGTGGCATAAGATAACTGCAAAACAAAGGGAGTAACAGGAGGTTTCACTGTCAGCAAATACTGGTCCAATTCCAAAGCCTCCTAAGTTAGTATCTAAATGAATACAATGTAGTACAGTTTTCTGTGAGAAGATAATCCTGAATATTTATTCGTAAATAGTGTTAATCCTGTGAATCAAGAAGTATGGTACAGTATGTGACTGCGTTGAGATCTTACTGCTGTTCTGAAAATAAGGAGAGAGAATTTGTATGAAAAATCTTTTTTAGTGAAATGAATACCAGTCCTCATCCAAATGATGATCTGCTGATCTTGTGCCTTTGGCAGTGGAATAGGTTCAGCTCTCAGCTGTGCTGCAGACTTCCCTTGTGACCATAGGCGAGTCATTAATTTCCCTAGTCTGAATTAATTGCTGCTATAACACTATTGTAGTAGGAAGTTCAACAGGAATTAATCTGACCTTAGGTGCTTCCATCACTCATCTGTAAAATAATGATGTTTTCTTATATCACTGGTGTTGTCCTTTTTTCTTTTTGTTTTGATTTGAGAGTGTTAGTGTCTGTATTTAAGGAAATAAAGGATTACATTTCAAATATCTATTGTGTTTTTGAAGTTAATTTAGTAGCCAAAGTATTGCTAAAAGAAAATAGTGTTGTAAATATTTACCTGCATGGCTGCCTCTCATTTACATTATGTGGCATTTGCTGTTGGGTGCAGGAACAAAAGTATAGCCTGTAGCCTCATTGTAATATGCTTAGATTATCCAGAAACAGAGATCCTTAGATTCTCTTCAGCATTAATTTGATGATTTGGCTGCATCAATTATTTAATTCCAATAATCCTGCTAATGTCTTTGTCTTACATTTACCTCACTTTTAAATTTGTGTTGATTGTGCTCCTGAATTAGTGATTTTAATATTGGTTCGACTAGTTCAGCTTTAGTGATATATCATCTCAATTTTCCTTTGTTTTACTACTTGCAATAAAAATATTTAGAAGGAACAGTGAGTAATTTCTTTCATTAGTGACTTGAAGCAGAACCAGTGAGAGACTCTGGTGGTACAACAATTTTTTAGGGTCTTCCTTGTTGATACATATTTCATCTGCAGCAAAACCACACTGGATCCAGATGATAAAAGATACTGAAATTGCCGTAGAGGATACCTTATACTGGGATTGCAGAGCAAGTGGCAAGCCGAAACCATCATATAGGTGGCTGAAGAATGGAGACCAACTGTCAGTAGAGGTAACATTCATTTCTGAAGAGCACAATGGTATGCAAAATTAGCACTACCTCATATAGCAGTCCGTGTAAATAGTCCAGATAAATATTTTGTATACTTTTTCATGTTTGTTCATTGGGGGCATCCAGATAGAAACATCTAAAGCTGCAATATCTGAAACACAAGGACAAATGATATTGTACAAAAATAACTCAGCTAAAAGGATATTAAAGAGCAGTGGTAGAGCCATGGAAATAATTATATAAAGAAAGGCTGGAGAAGGAAGTTAATTAAAATTATAGATTAACAACTGTAAATGAGGGATAAAGAACTTAAATGGTTGTCTTCCATTTGCTATTGGAATTTTGTTAAAGGTAATAAGAAAGCATTTGCAAACTTCTTGAGAAAAGATGGCAAAAATTGCAGTGTTTGAAAGATAAAGAGTAGTGTAACATCGGTATTTGTTTTAATACTGTTGTTAACCTAATGGAAAGCCATGCGTTTGGTGACAGGGAAAAATGTAGTTAGCAGGTCTGCCAGATCAGAAGTGCAGAAAACCACCGGGTACCCATATCGATTTTAGTTCTCACTGTGCACTGAGAAAACTGCTGAATCCAGGTTATTGGGAATGTAAACTAGGGGCAGTAGCCTGTAGCAGGAGGGCATTTTGCCCTTGGCCACTGCTGTCAGGACTGCTCAAATTCTGTCCGCAGCGTTGGCGCCCAGAGTTGAAGGAAGGATTGCTCGAGTGAGTTCAGTGGATGGCTATGAAAAATGACCTGAGCACTGAAAAACAACGTTCAGGGTGTTATAGTTACAGGCTCACTAAAAGGAATGGTAGTATTTTGTGGGGAGGTTCAGTGATGGAGTACAAAATATATTGGTGATTTAAGAGCGCTGTTACTAAATTATACGAAGTCACTGAGGTAATGTGCTTTTTAACCTCAGTAGTACAAAAATACCTTTTCGCATTCAGATTTCCCAGTTCTCCAGCATGGAGCACTGCTGTCAAGCCTTGAAGGCGTGATGTAAGGGAATAAGCATGACTTTGGAAATGCTTGAGGGCTGTGCAGTGTAGGACTGACTGAAGGTGGGCACCAGGGAGACAGCAGAAGAAGAGTTCTTTGTGTATCATGATCAGTTGTCTTCAGCTCCTGTGATAATCCTCCTTCATGCTGGGTCTGCTCCACAAAAATCTCCTGCTGTGGTTATTTCACTTAACTTCCCTTCCCCATAAATGAATCTTTTGTAAGGAGGAATAACAACAGGAGCTCAGGATGCTAGAAATAGGATCAAGATGTGGAGATTTAAGCTTGTTACTTTTAGGGACTGTTCTGTGCTTTGTCTAACTTGCAATTAACTGGGAATGGATCCATCACAGAAGGGGCTGAGCTGTGTTGGCTGTACAGAGATAGCTGGATTTGCCCTTCACTGGGACCAGCTGTGAGTATGAGCCCGTAGCAGAAAGGGCAGAGTGAGCACTGTTGTATTAAGCCTGGTGAGCCACAGGACCTCTGCTAGGCATTGCTGCTCCAGAAAAGCAGAAGATGTTTTTGAGAAAATCGTTTGTCCTTCTGTTCATTATTATGTATTTTCCCAAAGGAGAAGCTGTTGGATTTGTCTTTGTCACTGGTTCCTCTTGTCACCAATCCCTATCACTCCATCCCAAAGCAGTCGCATCCCACTGTAACTCATAGAGCTTTCCAGGAAGCATCAGGGTGAGAAGCATCCTGTTCTTCATTCAGTAGCCTTGTCAGCTGTAAGGCACTTAAATATGTCTTCCATTTAATGACTATTGAAATTTTTTCTGCATAGTATCACAGAGAGCTCATTAACAAATGGCAAGTGTGATATCTCTAAATAGTGTGAAATGCCAGTGCCATCTGTGTGTTTTGGATGCTCTCGTCTTCCTAGTATGATGTCCACAGTTCTGGAGAAATGCAAGGGTATTTGAGAATAAAAAGCCTCTGTGAAACTGGGCAAGTCTGAAGAATTGATTTTATACACTGTATTGCCAAATCTCGGTGCTGTCATACGAATTATTTTAGAACTGTTCTTACGTATATGCTGTTACATCTGCCCCATTTGTCACGTTGATGCTGTCCTATTTGAGTTTCTTACTTATTTTAAAATTTTCACAGGAAATACATCATCAGTAAAGGTATTTTTCTTACTATTCAGGGAAGGATCCAGATTGAAAATGGTGTACTTACGATATCGAATCTAAATCTGACAGATTCTGGCAGATACCAGTGCATAGCTGAAAATAAACATGGTGTCATCTATTCGAGTGCAGAGCTCAGGGTTGTAGGTAAGATTTTTCCTTTCTATTAAATAACACCCTCCTGCTCCCTCTCCACACACTGTCTACCTGCCCAGTACTCCGCCTCCTAATGATTTCAGCTTTGTAATTCCCTCAGATGCAGTCGAATTAAACATTTTTGTCAACCTGTTATCTTTTTATCTGCAGTGCAGAGGAGTTTACTCATCTGTTTCCAGAGCATTTGCAGTCCAATCATTCATTGCTTTAAAACAGAACACAGATAAATTATTAATTAGGCAAAGAGCAGATACAGAGGCTTGGATACAGGCCTGGAGATGAAGATTTCTTGCAGGGTCTGGACACAGCCCCAGCCTGGCACATCAGTCAGCTGCACTGACCTTCTACACTGTGCCTCTGGTGTTCCCAGGGGAGCAGTGCAGTGGGCTGTTGTTGTGGCAGCCTTCCTTGATCAAGGGGACAAGAAGTTGTCACTCAGTCATTCAAATGATGTGTGTGGGAGTCTAGAATAAATGGCAGCAATTTACTTGAGGAAAAGAGTGAACTTGCAGACTGCCATATGCATTAATATGCTTGTGTAATTTCTGCCTCCAACACGGAAAGACTGAAATCAAAACTAAGCCTACAAGAGCAGTGCTTTTGGGCATGAGTTGTTCCCTTTATATTGTATAAGGTTACACTCAATCAGCAGACTGCTCCCTCAGCCTCATTCTCCTAAAATCCTGAATTTCCTTTCGAACTTCCATGTTGCCATAGATAGAAGTCATGTGCTGTTCTTAACTGTTAGCTCATACAACCTGTGCTCGTACAGAATGAGCTGTGTTGTAGTTTTCTATCATTTAATATATCTGATCTGTCATTGTACTTTGGCACAAAAGTAGAATCCACCGCGTTCCTTGAGTTTTAATGAGACTTGATGTTGACTGCTCTCACTGGAGTTAGACAAGTCATGTAAGCTCAGATTTGATGTAGTGTAGATAGGCATGTTGTATCCAGTGAGCTTCAGTTCCAGTGAAGGCAATGTGATCTTAGGTGCATGCTTCTTAAGGTGACATACTTTGCAAAATTGAAACATTTACATTTTTTTTTAAACCAGTATAAAGAAGAAACATGCATGATTGCCCAACAGAAGATCTGGTTGAAATAACTAATTCATTCGTGTTTTTAATTACGTTTGGAAGCTGAGAAGTGTCATGTACGTGCTAAATAGTAGTATCGTTAATATAATTCAGAATGCTTTATTTCACTGTCAGTATATCCCTCCTGTTTCAGCTTCTGCTCCAGATTTTTCCAAGAATCCAATGAAGAAAATGATTCAGGTTCAGATTGGCAGCACAGTTGACTTTGAATGCAAACCAAAAGCTTCCCCCAAGGCCAGATGTTCCTGGAAGAAGGGAGGTGAGCAGCTACACGAAAATGAAAGGTATCAAGTCTATATTGGTCTATTTGTTTTAATTGAAAAAAACAAGCCAACATCTAAATAATTTTTAATTCAGTAGTGTCATCTGTAGATCCATATAGTTGGGAACCTCTCTGAAACGTCTTGTGGGAAGAGTATGGTTGGTTTTTGCTTGTCATTGTGTCTGAACAGTGAGAATGCATATATCGTTTTCTTTAAGATCAGGAGCCAGCTTTTACTTTCAAACTGATGTAAATTTGAGAAAATAAAGTAGTGGTAGAAAACGTGGAAAGTTTCAACAAAATGGTCTGAAAACACTGCTAAGGAGGTGTTCTACAACCATGGTGATAATGTGTCTTGAGAGACAAAAATAGATTTCTACTTGGCAAGGATTAATAATTGGGAGGTCCAGAATTAGTGTTCTTATCATTCTAATATATTGATTTTTTTTTCTGTTCTACTACTGTGTTGGCTTTTATGGAAAAAATGACTCAAAGCTGTAGATGCATTAGAAAGCCATATGAAAATATTCAAGATTTGCTTTGTAATTGCAAGAATTACGTGATGAGCCCAGACCAATGAGCTGAAAAGTGACAGATTAATATTGACAAATGTGTAATGTGCTTTAGGAAGAGACAACAAAACCTCTAGTGTACAAGTATTGTGAATTAACTGTGAGCGCTGAGGGAAGTGATACCTGCATCACTGTGCCCAGGTGGGTGCTGTGTCTCCTGAGTATGTGTTATCAGTGGTATGTATGGGACAGAACAGAAAGTAACTTCTAAAAATGTAGTGCTGTTACCAGAATCAATTCTGTTTCTGTAGAACGCCGTGTAAAATTTCTGGTTTGGAGTTTCTGAATTGGAAAGATGCTATCAGATTGGTAATTTTGGAGGCTCCATTGCATGGCTTGAGGGGTCTACTTGTACCTTGTGTCTTCTTGGTCTGTGCAGCCACAGCTCTTTCTTCACAGGGCACTCAATAAATAGTCTTCATGTGTTCAAGTGTTGGTGTTTTGGCAGGAAATTAGGCTTCCATCATTACAGAGCTTGACACAGCAGCACAGACTTGCTAGCTGGCTGTGTGCCTGAAAGTAAGCAGAGTCTCATTCAAAATAAGTCCCTTGTTGGTTTTTCTTTCTTCGTGAAACATCCCGTTGCCTTGTAATGACATCATATCACATTCATAAGGAAGTCTGCAACACCTGGCCACAGTGTTTGCTGACACTGTGTGAAGCCTCTCGCTTTTTGACGATACTTGGTGCTTCTTTTTCTGGTAACTGTTGTTAAGCGTGCAAATAAATACACAGCACAGGATTCTTTCCACGTAGGGAAACTCCACGCAGGGCTCCACGTATGTCCAAAGAGTTCTGGCCAGGAGTTGCACTCTGGGAGCTTTCTGGATAGACACCAGACACCATCTTTGTGGTTGCTTTGTACTGCTCTTCCAAAGCAGCAGCTGCTGATTTCAGATGCGGTGATGGAACCAGTGGAAGAAAGTGGTGTTCAGTTCCTGACAGTGTTTTGAGCACACGTAATGCTACCTGTGCATTTCTTGAAAACACAAATTCCACCATTTAGTTCTGCAAAGTGCAGATATTTCCAAAATACAGCCCAAAGTGTATATGGCCCCTCTGTGTTTCTGACAGCACATATAAATGGCTTACAGAGGAAACGTAATAATAAGACAGTGCTCCTGAATTAATCTAAATGGAGTCCACTTTCCTTCAGAGCAAAGGAGAAATGTGATTCTGTGCAGAAAGCACTATAGTTCATTACTGTCTGCTATGAATAATTGCAATTCATGAATTTCTCGCAGTTCTACAATTCTTCCCATTCAGTTTCCAATTAGCTGTACGTTTTTAAGCAATTAACTAAGTTTCTGATGGAGAGGTCTGTGGGGGGGTGGAATGGGGCAGAGGGTCCCTTTTTAATGGTAGAGAAAGAGTGGAGTGACTTCCCAAAAGGGATAATGCTAGATGCGGAGGTGCAGCATGTGTTTTACCTATAGGAGAGGCAGAACGACCTGAATGTGTCCAATCCTCAGACCTGAATGTGTCCGATCCTCAGACCTGAATGTGTCCGATCCTCAGACCTGAATGTGTCTGATCCTCAGACCTGCAGTGTGGTTCGGGCTCTCTCATAGAGCACTCTGTGAGAAACACATGGAGTCAGTTGAAGTTTGCCTATGAAGAGCCAGCAGGGTAATTGCAGTCTTCAGGAAGGTATGGTGAGCTGTTTGCATCTTCTGCAGAAGGTGGTTTTTGTGGGGGTACAGCTCTTGTGTCCCATGGGAATAAGTACATGTACAGTTTTCCCAGTGTATTTGTCTGTGAATAGTCAGAACCATAGTGCTGTTGGTTTGGTAGGTTTGCCTGTGGTGTAATGGGCTTGTTTGTTCAACAAAGTGCAGAACAGTTTGTTGAACATCAGGCAGTGGGATGTTTTGGTTTTTGTGTGCCTTCATGCAGGTGTTGGAGCCTGTCCTCTCTGGGGGGTGTGCCAGCACAGTCCCATCCCCACAGCCCCAGGCACACTGCATCAGGGCTCTGCTGCAGTAAAGCCAAGTGCTACTTCAGAGTACTCCTGGTGTTTTGTTCTGTGCGAATTTATGTTTCACTGGGGTTACTGATCACATTACTTCTGTAAAGCCTGAAAGATTTTCATTTTGATGGCACTGTTGCTTGTATTTCTAATTTATTTTTAAATGGTGCTGCATTTTCAGTATGTAGGAGATTTGGATAATGACTCAGTAAATTTTAATTAAATGAGCTGAATCTCATACATCTTGTAGAGGGGGGAATGTGTAAGTCAAATGGATTCGAGAGCCTTTGGACTGAGAAATTGCTCTGTTAAAGAATACAGTCTTGTTTCCTGTTAGTTTTGCAAAATATTCCATTTATTATTATTTTTTTAAAGTATATCTTGAAAAGAGAGAACAAGACAGTGAAGAACAGTGGAATGCAGAAAGAATTAAGGCATGTGATTCAGTGTAGAGTATGCAAAAGTGAAGGCATAAAATGGGAATGAAATGAACTGGGTACTAACACAGGGAGTAGTCCCCTCCAAAATGCAGTTTTGGAACTGTGGAACAAATTATTGTGGATGTATGAGCGTGATGGTTAGGAACTAGCAAGAATGTCTTCAGTGCTTCCAGATCAGGTACTGATTGTGGGAATCCGTGGTTAACTGGCACAGGTCTGTTTTTACCCCATATTATGATTGTGTGCATCACTGGGCTAGAAGCAGCTTGTGTTTACTTAAGCTGTTCTTTCCAATCATTTCATGTTGTACGGCCTTTTAAAAATGTCTGCAGTTGTTAAGCCGCATCCTGGTTGTTTTTATTCAAAATTATTCTGGAGCAGCTTCTCCTGATAGCAGAGATCACAGCATCTCCAGAAGGGGAAACCTTCAATCTTCTCTGTTGAAAGCCCCCATCTCCAGATGCATGAGCTTTTATTTCTTAATGTGTATTTAAAAAAAGAGTATTAGACATTTTAATCAAGGTTGAATACACTCAGTGCTAGTTTATCTCCATCAAAAACAGTAGGCGTCCCAAATATGGTCCTAGGTACCCATTTAGAAGATTTCATTAATTTTTTTTATATTATTGCTCTAATATATGGCTGGAGAAAGATTAAGATTTTGAGTTGGTGCAGAGCAGTGTTTCATCTATAAGCTCATCCGCCTGTATTCCTAGATGTTTGTAAATATACTAAGAGCAGAAAAAGATGATATTGCAAACTTTACCTTTACTAGCAAACATCCCAATGCAAGTCTCTCAAAAAAAAAACTTCCCAGTTTTAGCATCTTTCACTGTGATGAAGTGATGTCAAGTTCAGGGGGAAAGAAAAGATGAGGTACTATTCCTGATAAAATACTGCATAATCCGTACAAGATTCAGTTATGGGTTTCAAATTAAGTATTTTTACTTCATTTTATGTTACAGTTTGAAACGCTGTGATCTGGAAAGTAATGCATTTACTTACAGTGCTTCAATAGGAGCTTATTTTGGCTGGCTGTCTCGTTAAGTAATCTGATTTAATTTAGTTGGAATTTGCTTGATATATGAAAAGCTGGTTTGACCCACTTTCCACTGATCCTTTGTACTGAAGAGTTATGAACTAGAAAGTAATATGTTTATATTTATTATCAGATCACTAAGGGTCTAAAATATTTGGCTTTTCTGCTGAATAATCTGACAAATATAAAAAGGCAGTGATTTAGTTTGACTGTTATTTTAGTAGTAAAGCATTGCCATGGGAAGATGAACAAATTTACATTTATTAACTATTTCATTAATGGCACAAAACTTCAAGTGGCAGCCTTGCAATGGAAGAGCTGGAATCCTGGATCCTGAGGCGTCTGCTGGCCTTCACTGGGTGGGTGGTTATGCACCAACTGCACCAACATTTCCATTTAACACAATTTTAACAAGTAAGGGTAATATATGTAAGCCTCTATATAGCGCAGTCACAGTTGTCTGAGCAAGCAGGAGTGAGGACAGTGAATGCAGAATAGCTGGGATGTTCTCAGGCAATATGCAGGAAAGTCAACAGATTTCAGATTGGCTTCCTGGAGCATCACTTACCTTCTAATCCCCAGTGATACTTTTCCCAGTGTCTGAAAGTACTGGGAATATGGTACAGTCTGCAACTGTAGTAAAATAACGTGTCAGTATTAGAAGTATATGTTCTCATTTCATAGCTGGCTTTCTCCATGGCTGGTTATGACCTGATGAGTAAAACACACCTGGGGTGCTGGGCAGAATTAATGGAGACTGTAACTTCAGTTGGCTGGAAAGGTCTGTACTGCTAAATCCATGTTCCTAATTTAGGTGGGATAGGAATACTCTCCTAGTTTTGTCTCTCAAATCAGAAACCCTGAAGTTTACTCCCATTCTTTTGACATCAATCAAAGAGCATGGCAGCCTGGACATGAATTAGGACATTTGGCTTTTCTAGGTATTTCTTTATGCCATCCTTTCGACTGCTGGAGAAGAGAGTCTTCTCAAAGATGGATTTCCTACAATTTTTCTCAAGAGAGAATGATTTCATTTTTGTCAATCACATTTTGATCTGAGGAGCAGATAGGTCCTTAAGTCAGTCTCCAGTTGTGCTAATGCACGTGTGCCAAAGCATTATTCAGCCAATTATCTTTATTTTACGGGACTTAAAGTTTCTGCTGTTGGTTCATCAGAAGTGTGCAGGTCATGGAAAATGAAATTCACTTTGAAAATTGCTGGTCTTCAGCAAAATGTACTGGGAGAACTCCTGCAAATACAGAGAACTCTAAGAGGTGTATTATTGTTCTGTCTTAGAAATCTGGATCTCTTCCTGGCAGCAGGCTGCCACTGTCTGTTTTATCATAGTGTGTGAATATCTCATAACTTAAGGTGTAGTAAACACCTCAGTTTGTCTAATTTTTCAGCAGAAGGGGGTAGAGCTATTGCTAGGTGTTGCATTTACATAAGCTGAGCTGTATTTACTGCTCTGTAATTGAAAAAGTAAAGAGTTGCTCTTTCTGATTTGCCATAAAGATTTTGACAGTCACGTTTTTTCAAGAATTGATTTGTTAGGTGGTGGTTGTTTTTTATTCTGAAAAAAAAACCTTGATTCTAAACTATGTCTTGGTTTTAATAAGCCTCTTGCTTCATTGGTTCAGATGAGCTAGGCTTTGAGATGGCTCAGAGCACTCTAAAAATGTGTTTTCCTTTCATTTTAATTAAACAATAGACATTTTCTATTCTATACCCCATTCCTATTTATAGTTTGTTTGATCTAAGACTTTGTCATTGCTGTTGGGTTTTTGTTTGTTTTTGCAGCTTTTCTGCTGAAAACTGCTTCAAAATAGATGATGCAATGCATGCCATTGTAGAATAAACCAATAGGTGGAAAGTCTGAAAACTCCATAGCTTGCTTGAAATCATAATTCATGATTGATTTTGCCCAAAAGAAACTTATCTCAGGTACCACAATACTGAGTGTCATAGCACATTTTTAAAGAAAACATACACCAAAAAAAATCAAAATAATTAAGAAAAACAGTTAAAAGTTGAGCTTAATTTTATAGTGCTTTTCATTGCAACGAGCTTTGTACTGTCAGTGAAGCGGTGGAAGGAATCCAGACTGCTCTGCTTTCAGACGTTCGAAATGCAGTCTCCATGTGGCCTGGTGATGAGGTGAACCTGCTATTAAGGGAAAGCAGCAGAACTACAGAGGCACGGTAGAATCCCACTGCTGCGCTCTGTGGTTGGTGAAGATGGTTTTGGAGGATCAGGGAAGCCAAAGGTGGAGGATGAGATCACTGAACCCATCAGACTGCGAGCTGGTTTAAGCTGTCCTTATTCACCAACATCATTACTCTCTGAAAAATGGATTCAGATGCATTGCTTAAAGAAATAATGCCATCATAATGTTATTTATAAAATAAGTCAGTATAAATAGTTAATGACAGTGCAGTTCACTGAAGCGTATGTCCTTTAAGGGCCAACTTGCCTTTCGGCCATGAGATGCCACGTAAGGTGTTCCCCAGCTGTGCCTGCCTGCTGTCCAGCAAGTCTGCCCAGCACTGCAGCTGGAAGCTCTCCTTGTCCTTGTTCAGCTCCACAGCATGTGCAGCTTCACCCTGAGCACTGCTCACATGGAGCTGTTAGGTACAGTGTGTGAATGGCAGGAGAACAAAGAACTTGTGTGTTCAGTTGAGCATCCTGCTTACCCCAAGCCTGGGGCAAGTTTTGAGAAGGAAGTGCTCGCAATTCCCACTAATACTGAAGACTTAATCTGCTTCTTGCAGAGAACAGAATCTCAGCTGGG
The DNA here is from genome assembly GCA_028571105.1 of Tragopan temminckii. Lineage (NCBI taxonomy): Eukaryota > Metazoa > Chordata > Aves > Galliformes > Phasianidae > Tragopan > Tragopan temminckii. Next base: position 16,173,898 of record JAOWBP010004220.1, on the reverse strand, counting down.
ACAAGTTATTGATACTAATTTCCCTCATGTATATTAAAAATAAAAGGAATGGCAGGGATGTGTATTTAATTTTGTACTGAATAAAGAAGCAGGTTAATGCTGAAGTACGTGCAAGCGAGAAGACAAAACCCTCGTGACTCTTCTGGAAAAGGGAAGATAGCAGTATTAAGTTCCAGGACCTTGCTGCCTTCTCAGATGATGTGCACTTTGACAACTGCGTAAGGCTCGCCAACTAATGCGGTTAGAGGTTTGCTTCCAGTATTAATGTTGTTTGCTGTTCTGTAGATTCTCTTCAGCTGGTTGTGAGGTGTCTGGGACGTTTCCAAACTGCCTGCTAGCTAAGCTGCCTAGGGGATTGGCAGTGTAGCATCACTGTGATTTATTTGATTCCTTTGAAATGGACTGATGTATCAGGAAACTGTTGCTTACCTTTTTTTTCCAGTTATTCTGAACATTGTGTACAGTTGTACAGGTCTCTGTGCAGCTCCAGGTTATCTCAGAGAAGAGCTGGTTGAAGGTTCTGCACGTAAGGATATGACAGATGGGAGGACCAAAAAGAGGGAATTAAAATTATCCTTGCCTTTAGATCCCCCCACTGCTGTTACCTAGGATCTCAGCTCTACTGTTGGGATATTGGTGTTCTTGCATATCTATCAGTAATGTGAGTCTCCTTTGAGTCTCCTTTGCTTAACATTTTTTTTAGGAATATTTCTGTTTTTTTCACGTTATCTATAGTCAGTGTATACCATCAAAACTTTCAAATACCATGTTGCAGATTGATGCAGTTTGATATACCACTGTAACAAAATGAGTATTCAAGCATTTTGTCAACAAAACAATGCCGTAACTTTCAAAATCTCTTTGTAATTTTTTTAGAATCACATTATTAAAGGATGGAGGACTAAGAATAACCAATGTGACCAAAGTTGATGCTGGAAGCTACACTTGTGTGGCAACAAACCAGTTTGGAACAGCCAGTGGGACGACAAACTTAGTAGTTACAGGTAGGTGGGCTGGAAAGAGAGGGTCAGGTTGACATTGAACTGCAGACTCTGCAACAGAAGTCTGCAATTAGATGAATTCTGAATTTGTTCTTTGAACAAACACCAAATGTATTGAAAAGTAAAGTGTGACAAAATACATATTTAAGAATATATAAAAATAAAAGGATTGATCTCTGGTTAGTTGAGAGGAAAGAGACTGAGGGATTTTCTCCCTTTTGGCACGGAGATGTCTTGGCTCTGGGAGCTCAGATGAGGATGTTCTGAACACTTTCCTCCATGCTCTCTCTTAGTTACCTGGATACTAAACAATGCAAGTTTGTTGTGCTTCTTTTTATTTAACTTGTTAAAAAACAGAATATGAAATTCAGGCCAACCAAAAATATTTGAGGTCATTATACATTCCAGTCCAAAAATCTCTTTAGCCCTACGGAACTGTACACTTATTTGCTCATGGAAAAAGATGTGCAAGAATCTCCAGCTGCAGGAGTGCTTGGGGACCCCACAGGCAGTAAAATACAAAGTCTTTCAAGAGCTAATTGTGTACATAATTGCTGTTAAAAGAGTTCTTGCCCCTTCTGCTGAGATGCCCATTGCTAGCTGCTGTCTAAGATGCTGATTGAGAAGGAGTGCTTTGTGAAGTCTAGCTGAAGACTGTCTTTTCTCGTGGTGTTCTTTTTTAAAGATGGGAATAACTAAAAGATTTTCCAAATGCAGAATTATCTAATATCCTACTGCATTGCATATTCCATACATCTCATAGATCCAAACAGAATTATTCTGTTCAGTGAAGAAACAGCTACAGATTTTCAGTCTGTTTCTAAATGATTCATGCCCTTTTATATACAAATAACAGAATTATGTACAGAGGATTTATAGAAGGAAATTTAATTTTTGCAGTATTTACAGTATATGATATTTGTTCTGTTCATGTGATTCAGGAATTGTAAGCTGCTTTTCTTAATTGCACTATTTATGTTTCATATGATGTACAGACCCAGATACCCAACACATCCTACCCTATATAGATTTCCTCTAGTTTCCAGGTTTTGTTATCTCCTTATTCCACTCTCACCTTTTAATCTTCCCCATGGCTGCTACCACAGCATCCTGCTCCAAAACGTATGGGTTATTGCTGAGAACCCACGTGCTTCTGAATGGTAATTTCATTGCTATGGGTTGCACTGCATTTAGCTTGGTGAGGTATATTGCTCTGTACACAGTAGGTAAAAAGCTACTTTTTCAGTTTCAACAAACTCCCACTGGTAAATGTACAACAGAACAGTGCTCCAACAGGAGAGGTCAGTAGCATTTATAGTCCAGTTGTATAATTTGAAGTGACTGTCATTAATCAGATTTGTAGAACATTAGTGGCAGACAAGTCCCAGTACTACAGAAATCCAATAACTGATTTTTTTTTTGCTCTCAGAGCCAACAAGGATCACTTTGGCACCTTCAAACATGGACGTCACTGTTGGAGAAAGTGTCATCTTGCCTTGCCAGGTTCAGCACGATCCTATACTGGACATCAGCTTCACATGGTATTTCAATGGGACACTCACCGACTTCAAAAAAGATGCCTCTCATTTTGAGAAGGTTGGAGGGGTAAGTTGTGAATGCTTCTTCTCTTATAGATGTATGCAGTACAGACAGGCTCGCTTACTCTTTCCAACACTGAAGGTTTTTTCTTCTCTTTTGGGTGTATGGAATGGGGTGTTGTTGCAGAGGAGTCATTCATTGAGCTACCCTGCAGCACATAACCTGGTATCCAGACATCTCATATTTTAGACCTGAAGTTTCTAAGTGCCTACCTCTGTCTCTGCATCTGGCCCTACATGATTTTCCTTGGATCACATGAAACATAGCAATGACAGATTGAGGAACTTGTTTCAAAATTTGAGAGCTTCAGCCTAAAAGCAAACAAAACAAAAAAAATCTATCTTATTTTTCCTGCTCTTGTACCTCTGGTGTTTCCCTCACGTCTCTCTTTAAGTCTGCCCTGGTGACAGGGGAGGTCCTTGAGGTCTCTTCCAACCCTGGCCATTCTGTGATTCTGTGACAGAGGGAGGCCATACTTTACTTTTCCCCACATGGAGGGGGAAAAAAAAAAAAAAATCAAAACAAAACAAAAAAAGAGCTTAAAAAAATAGTATTTCATGAAAACTTCAACCAGTTGGGAAGGAAATTTCAGAGTATCGAGTAACTCAGACTTCTGACTCTAGAACATCTTACCTGGGAGTTTGTTGTATGACATAGAACCAGGGGTTGTTACGGAATACTGAGGTTTAGGTGACTTTTTTTTAAAGTTTTACTTGATTGAAAAGGGGGATTGAACCTCCTCGGTGGAAAAACTCCATACGTAACTGAGAGATACAGAGAACTATTATGTGGGCTTGTCTGGATCCCACTAAGGTTGATGGTATAATTTAATCCCAGTAAGAAGTCTTCCAGTGCATATTTGTTCAGTGGAACTATCTGTGTATAACTTCAGCTTTGTTGATAAACATGGCAAAAGGAAAATAATTTTTTAGTGGATGGAGATCTGTAATGATATTTTGGCAGTCCCTGCCATGCATGCCTGAGATCCCTGACATGTAGTTGTTAGTGGGAATGTTATGGCACCATGTCCTGGTCTCTAGGTGGTTAGAAAAATATAGGATATATCACTGTTGTGCTGTACTTTTTTGTTAGATAAATGGTTTATAGGCAAGCCACGCAGATTTCAGAGTTCAGAACAAATTTCCTTTAAATTGCTTCTGGTATCACCTGCCTATTCATATAGGCCAGCAATGGCTGAAATCATAATGCAGTCAGGAAAAGCAAAAGCTATTTCAGCAGATGTTTGTACTGTGTGTGCACTTTTGCTTATTGCTATTCTGTGTAGCATTGAGAAAGGAAAGTGGCATTACTGTCACCTGGACTTGTCCACACTGACAGTGGTTTCATCTGGCCAGGCAAGAATGCGGGCACTGCTAATGGTCGGCAGAGCCATGGGTGCTGAGTGCCTTCTGTGTTGGAGCTTTTTGCTGCTGCACATCTTCCTCTCAGTACTTCAGGATGCTCCTGCAAAGCACCCACAAATTGTTTAAATACGGTGTTAATATTTCAGTATTTTATGTTTCAGTAAAATTATTCTATTTGATTGTCCCTCTGCCTAGATGGTTTAAATCTAGTTTGCTACAATTAGTTCACATAGAACATGATTTGCTTTGTGCGTATCCGTTACTGTTGCTGGTCATTTCCTGAATATCCACTTCCAGTCAAGTTAGATGGATTTTAGATTGCCTTCAGCTTAACTTTTAGAGGAGGCAACCAGTGCTGGATTGTCCTCTAAATGTTTACGTCTTTGTTTTTAAAGAAGACCTGGCATTGTATTTATATTACCACACTTGGAAGGGAAGTAGGCAGTTTTTTTCAGCTTCTACGTGAGACATCCTAATGCTCATCCTACCCATTGACTGCAGGTGATGACATCAGTGAATGAAACTCAAGCTCTAAAAGAAATACTTGTGACAAAATGGCACAGCTGATTTGCATATAGTTAGAGATTTATCTGAGATAACGGCAGTCTCCATGAAAACAAATTATTCTTGAAATACAAGGATCCAAGCAGAAGCAATTAGTGTGAGCATAAAAAATAATTAATTGCTAAAGGCAAAGGGTTGAAAAGATTGTTAACTCTTGTTTTCTGGAGATCACAGCAATCATGTCTTCCCTTTCTCGCAAATCACTGAGTTCTCAAGAATCAGTCGTGGTCAGAGGGCTGTGAATACCTGCAAAGTATGGTTCTGTCCTCAACTGAAACCGCTGCTCCAGAAAATTAGAAAGGAGGAAAAAAAATTGAAATCTGACAGATTCTTCACCTGGGAGCTTTGATGTGTACAGGGCTGAGGCAGTCATTCAGCTGGTATATAGGGAGGTTTTGAAGCAAACTGGCTACCTGAAGTTTAGGATTGAGTGCTCTATTTCAGTAACGTAGAAAACAAATAATACAGAGTCTGTAACAGTACAGAGTTACAGCTATCACTCCCTCAAGTGCTTTCTTTGATTCTGATCGACCACATGGTGTAACGTGAGAGAGGACAAAGGAAAAGAAATGACCAACGTTTGAATGCACAATGAAAAAGAAAGAATAGAAGTAGGACCTTAAAATCAGGGCAATCAGCCAAAGAGCTGCAGAGGCATAATGCTTAAATCCAAGTGTGCTCACAATGCAGAGTAACTTGGCAGAAGGAAATCCCAGACAAACTGCCAGGGATACAAGGCGCTCAGTGAGAGGCCCTCAGCAGCACACTGACCCAGGACTCACACTGTAGCTTTCTGAATTTTATCCTTAACCCTTCAGAACGGACCAGGTTCGGCTTTGTTGCTTACCTGTTTTAACTCTTTGAATGTCTTTGCTAACTGGACTTACGAATTCTGTCTAGAAGTCAGATTGGGTGACGGCTGTAGAAGTCACATCTTTCCTGTGGCTTGGAGGCAAGCAGTTGGTCACAGGGTGCTGACTTTCTTCACAGTTCTTAACAGCTGGTGTGTTCCCAGTGCTGGGCACCTGTGCTGCAGCTTGCTTCTTGTGCAGGTAGGGGCACTAACTCCCGTCTGCTAGGAGAGTGCTTACAGCCATGCAGCATGGAGCAGCTGCTGGATAATAACCTGCTGTCCTACTCCTGTAATTTTGGGACAACTTTAATATAAAGTTTATTTATCGAGTTTATCTTAAACTTTATCTATTCGAGGTGATATTTTCTCCACTTCCAAAACGTGATCTGAATATTAAATTATATGCTAATTCATTTAACAACTTTGTATTTTGACAGAGTGCATCAGGAGATTTGATGATTAGAAACATCCAGCTGAAACACAGTGGAAAATACGTTTGTATGGTGAAGACAGAAGTAGACAGCGTGGCATCTGCAGCCGACCTTATAGTACGAGGTAAATTTCAGCTTCAGTTACCATGAATTGTGTTTTCTTACCGCTGTGTGCTATAGATTGCAGAAACAGTTTATGGTGTAGATTACAAAACCTGTTCATCTATGACTTGAATTATGTGATTCTGCATTGAAGTTAGACTCAGTTTTGGATGAAACTTGCTTCTTCCCAGAACAAAAATAAAAATTGAAGAATATAATAAATGATGACATAATATCTTTTCTTATGACAGTCCTTCAAGCCACTGATGAGTGGAGTTCAGTACTGACAGCTGTGATGTTGTTGCTGTATTTGCTAAATGGTGACTCCATGGTCCAGCATCCTTCCTGGAAAATGGGCATCTGCTCCAAAGTGTTTGAAGGGCTTTGTCCTGGAGACACACAGGAATTCAAATTATATACTGCAGGGTTATTTCTTTATTTCCTTTTTTTTCCTGAGCAGGAATGCGTGCAGAGCTAAGCATGAACTATAGCTTTCATTGTTGATGATCACATTTATTGAAAAAGAAAAGCAGTAATCCAGAAATCAACATGATACAATCAAGATTTATTCAATGTATTTCAAAATATACCAGGTATTTTATAATTGCCTTTGTACTGTTAGTTACATCACCTGTTTGCTGGTGCAGATAAGACAGAAACAGCATTTTTGCTAGGCTGCCCAGAATCAGGATTTTTCCAGAATGCAGCAGGACATTTGCCTGATGGAATTGTTGCTCGTGGTGCTGATCAGATGTTCTGATGAAGAATTGCTACAGTGCTTCGTACACTAAAACAGCTGTAGATAACAAATAGGCAGACTACAGAGATACATTAGTAGATTAAAAGAGGACATCAAGGACCAACGTAAAAGATAATGTGGAATCGAAAGAGGAATCGTGCTGAACAAAGGTTGGTGAACTAAACCTGTAATCTGTGTAATAGTTCAGGGTTCCTATTTCAGAACTAACTTATCAGATGCAAGTGTAATTAATGTTAATAAATATTTATCCTAATCTAAACGTTTTCTTCTTCCCATAATAGAATGGGAATCCTTACTGCAGTATTAGTGATTTCCAGGGTACTGGCTTTACTAAACACCACCTATTTTTCAATCTTTTCCTAGGCTCACCTGGGCCCCCTGAACACGTGAGAGTGGATGAAATAACTGATACTACAGCTCAGATCTCCTGGCAAGAAGGCACAGACAATCACAGCCCTGTGACTGCTTACACTGTACAAGCAAGAACACCTTTTTCAGTTGGCTGGCAGCGAGTTACCACAGGTAATACACATTTCTTGTTACAGGTTCTGGTGAAATATGCTTGGCCAGGATACACCAGGTTCTTAATTCTTTTTTTTTTTTTATTAATAGTTCCAGACGTGATTGATGGAAATACATTCACAACCACAGTGGTGGATTTAAATCCTTGGGTCGAATATGAATTTCGTGTAGTTGCCAGTAACAAAATAGGAGGTGGAGAACCTAGTTTACCCTCAGAAAAAGTAAGAACTGAAGAGGCAGGTTAGTGGGTTCTTCTATTTGTCTTTAATTCAGCATCTTGAGTATATTTAAAAATATATATATATCATGTATTTGGCTCATTTCAATTAAGCTTGGAATTTGCATCAAATGTACAAGTCTGTAACTAGTTTGTTAGTGAGTATTCGTGTTTAGCTTTGGGACAGTTTATGTCCACATATCCAATACATTTCAGCTGTTTTTAGTATGGCAGACTCTGTTCAGTCAGTGCTGCACAGTCTGAAGATGTTAATAAATGGGGAAGAAGTGAATTTTGACAGCTTTCTGCTCAGAAAGACTTGACTGAAATCTCAGATGTTACTTGGGATAAGGCTGTTGCCCAGCACACCTGTATAAGTAAGTTAGCCCTGCTGAAAACTTGAAGCATGCCATTGATTTTTGGATGCTCATAAACATTTAAAGCAGAGCATACAGGGTTCCATTTGTGAGGTTCTGCAAATGCTCAAAAGAAACCTGTCTGCCTCATGCAGGTTCTAAAGCGCTCGTCTCAATTGGCAAAAGAAATAGGAAAACTAGAGAGTTAGCTCCAGAGAATGAGGTTAACTTGTGATATCATCTCATCTATTTACACGGAGTAGACAGCTATACGTTTCTTTTTCACAGTTCCTGAAATTCCCCCAGCTGAAGTCAGTGGGGGAGGCGGCAGCAGGTCTGAACTGGTCATAACATGGGATGTAAGTTTTCTGGCAAGCAATTTTCTTCAGAGAATGGTTGTTTTCATTGAAACGCTTCTTTAAAGATGAATTTTCCTGGCTGCAGCAGCTTCTCATCTAGGATGTATATGTGCTCGGTAACATTCTGTAATGTGAGCTATGCACGTTTGCCTTCCCTCTTTAACTTGCTACTGTTAGACTGCAATCAGTAAGAAATTCAGTTAGCTTGTCTAAGATGATTACTTTTGCTCTCAAACAGTTGTCAAGGCAAAAGGGGGCAGGGAGGGATGGGAAATGGAAGGGTTGGTTGTTGCTCAAAGGTTAAGCCAAAGTGTTACGCAGATCAGTGCAACTTTCCAGTTTGTATTTCCGTACCGTTAACTCTCCATGTATGTGCTAACAGATCAGATACTACTTTAAATAATGTATCCTATTTTTAATGAGTTAAAAAATGTTACCATGCTATTTCTTACCGATATTAGCAACTCCATGTTGTTACTTAATCAAATCACATCAGGGGAAGGTACAGACACTGTACAAAGATAGTACTGAGTATGTACTATGAACTGTGACCAGAAATTGAAAAGATATGTTTACTGAAGTGTCTTAAAGCAGTGTACTTACTGGAGAACAAGAAATGTTTTGGGGAGTTGCTCTTTTCTTGATGTGTAGATAGTTTCAAATGAAAGCATTTCACTCTGCTGTACCAGACTTAATTTATTGATGCAGTGATCCCTAATGCAGACCAGAACCAGTTTACAGTCATGTGCATTACACTCACAGTGATGTTTTCTTCCTTCAAAGCTTTTCCAGTGTGGTATGTAACATCATGGCTTCTGTCACTGATTGCTTTTCTCACAGCCCATCCCCGAGGAGTTGCAAAATGGAGAAGGATTTGGATATGTCGTCGCTTTTCGCCCCTTTGGCACCACAACATGGATACAGACTGTAGTCACCTCTCCTGACACGCCCAGATATGTCTTTAGGAATGAAAGCATCTTGCCATTTTCACCATATGAAGTCAAAGTTGGTGTCTACAACAATAAAGGAGAAGGGCCATTCAGTTCAATAACCACCGTTTTTTCAGCTGAAGAAGGTATGTGATTTTCTGCATGTATTTAATGAGATGTTTTATCAAAGAATATAGCAACAGTTGATATAACTGTGGTCAACTTGAACATATTTATTTGCACCATCACCTATGCTGCTCATCTCTCCAGTGCTGATTTCCAATTACAGAGCCTACTGTAGCCCCCTCTGGTGTGTCCGTGACAAGCCTGTCCTCCTCTGTCATCGAAGTCTCCTGGAAAGCCATTCCCTGGAAGATGAGCAGTGGAAGACTACTGGGTTATGAGGTAACGTCATTAAAATGCTCCTCTTGTTCTAAAGGGCCACGATCCAGAATGTCTTCACACACACTCGTGCCAGACAGCCTGGTTCCTGACTTTTCTTTTAAGCTGTACGTCTGAGCCAGCACTGAGTGTTGTGCAGTGCAGGCCAAGCTCTAGGGAGAACAGCCAGCCTGAGCCTTCTCCCCAGTAGTTTTCCAGCTCTGCCACAATTCAGAAATCAAGATTCGGCTTAAAAAACAAGGTATAGCATTTTGGGGGTGTTGAGTATTAGCCTCTAGTAATACCTAGTTTATAGAAAGTTACCAGCCACCTGGGCTTTTTCTATGTACCATCTTCACCCAGAAAATGAATGTTTTCTTCTGTGTATCTCTGAAATTGAACCACAAATGAAACTGTTTTGCTTCCTGTGACGAGTCATGTGTTTAACAGTATTATCAAACTGGCTTTTTTTTCAGAATTGCAACTATCTTGTGAGCTACAATTTTCCAAGTCTAATTTGTTTACTTTGTAGATGAAGCAGTGATTTTCCTCTGGTTGTCATTTTTTAATTCGAGCAACATCTAATGTTTCAGTTTTGCTTTTTCTGCAGTCAAAAGGGCAGCAAGCATGAAAGGCAGAGGGATGAGCAAATTTTGTTGAAACAGTGTACACATTTTTGAAATCGTAATATATTTCTACCTTTTTCAGCTGGCAGATATGCACCTGAAGGAGTCAAATGCAGTGCTGTTGCATGGAATTGAATGTTTACCCAACATTTTAAGTAGCTTTGTTTTATATCTACTAGGTGAGGTACTGGAATAATGGAGGAAAAGAAGAATCTTCAAACAGAGTTAAAGCTGCAGGGAATGAAACTTCAATAAGAATAACAGGTTTGAAGAGCAACTTAGCATACTACACAGCTGTCCGTGCCTACAACAGTGCTGGAGCAGGTCCCTTCAGTGCCACAGTGAATGCTACCACGAAAAAGACACGTAAGTATCACAGATATAAAGTGGGGAGGGACATAATGGTGTGTGAGCATTTGCAGGCAATTGAAGGATAGACACGTTAGTGGGAATCACGATGCACGTAAGTGACCTAAATCTTCATACAGAATGGAAGAGCTGGGCAACTAAATCAAGCATAGATCCTCAAGTTTTTGCCCTCTGCTACTTTAGCACAATGAGTACTTGAAACTCAATCATACCAACGGAGCTGAGGTAAGATCATTTCTGCATAAAAACTTTATTATTCTTTTAGTGACTTAAGGAATGTAAAAAGAAAAAAATCTTGAAAAGAAAAATAGTGACTTACTGACTTTCTCAGGGTTTTAGAACATCTTTACATTCTCCAGGGCATGGCATTTGAATGATCCTCACACAACTCATGCAAAATAATCATTCACATCCATTGTTCTCCCCTAATCAAGTTACACAAGAGGCCCCCTTCCTATTATAAAAAGGAGAAATTAAGCTGGAGAACAGATTGTCAAAGACTGCACTAATTTTTCTACAAATGAAAAATATATTTAATGTGCTCTTGCTTTGTAATACAACTCAAAATCAGGGTAATCAGTTTTGAAGTATTTCTTCCAGATTCACAAGAATGCACAATTAAATCTGCATAAAAGGTCATCCTCCCTGGAACAGTCATTAATGTCCTTCTGCTGAAAGGAGTTGTATCATCAATATTATGAAACTGTAATTTCACAATAACTTCATATGCAGAAACAAGCATCACTCACTAGCACGGAGGACTAAACTAACTCAGATTAATCTATATTTATTGGGGTTTAAATACATTAATTACATCACACAGTAACATACAGTTACTGTGAAGCACCTCATAGTCTGCAACTTGTATCTGACACGAGTTGTTTTCCTAAATTAGTCTTAAATATTTTGTTGTATAAAATTGCAGTTAATTGTGGACGTTTCGCCTGAGTTTACAAGGTGAGATATTGTTGTTATTTAATATTCGGGAGGTCTTACAACAAACTGTTCTGTCAGCTGTAATTAAGAGAAATATTAGTGTGTGTGACTAACTTTAAGCATCTAATGAGTCTTAGAGAAATCTCTGTAGCTATTTGCACACTTCATACTGGACATAATAGTTCAGTATTATCTATTACAACTTTGAAGATTATTGGAGATTTGGGTAGCTGCAGCAAAGTAGAGCCTTTTGAATCAGTTCTGTAAATCAGGTGGTAGATAGAGGCTTACAGTTTCTATGTAATTATTTTTCATTTTCTTAGATGACATTAATATTTTGTTTTGGATTTAAGAGAGTGACTCATTTCTCTCAAATTCAGCTTTAATATCTGAGTGTGTAAACTATTTGTATCTGCTGTAATACTCAAATCTCAGGAGAAAAACAATCTTCTCTTACATTTACAGAAATTAGCTATTAGTGCATCAGGTTGAATCCTATTTAGTATATAGAACAAGGCAAATACTGCAAAAGAATAGATCTTTGAATAGTTGTTTGACTTCAGTTATTTTATATCTTAGCCTCACATTTTGTGTCCACACAGTGCTATGCTCTATAATCAGGTGCTTTATGATCTGACTGCTAATGGAACTACCTATGCAAATGAGCTTAAAAATAAAAGGAAGGAAAAAAAAAAAAGCCACAAGCATGAGTGCCAGCACAGAGCTGTTAAAGCACTGTTAGCTGTTAATAGTGGATACCTTCAGCATCAAAGCATTGGAGCAGTCCACCTAAGCAGCAATAGCCTCCACTAGGTGACAGCAACAGTAAATTGTTTTCCTTAACATATTTAGAAATATTTTAATGGCTGAGTGGTTTGCAGCATGATCCACTTTCTGGGAAGTCAAATTGAAGCATCTTGAACAGGTTTGTACTTTGCCTTTCCATTGAAGCATACAGCCAGAAGCATACCACTCCCTTCGAAAACAAGCCTCAGGTTGTTAATGAACACTACCACAAAAACACCCCCAAAAAACAACAGATTTACTTAGCTAAAGCCTATTCATTGTTCCAGCTGCAACTATTGAAACCATACAGACTGCATTTCAAAATCATGCCCCAAGAGAAAAACAAAAACACCTTGTCACCTATTTTTATATTTCAGCCATGTTAAAGTAAATCAGCATAGCGCATTGCTTTGAATATTCACTAAGACTAAATTTATTGTGGAGTATTTACTTATTCTTGAAAACATACTACAAGTAGGAACTGTCTGTTATCATCACTGGTTTCATTAGAGCATGTTCTAATTGATCACCCGTGTCCTACGAAATACGCTTTTGTTTGACTGCATTTAATGAAACACCATCAACAGATAATGCAACTTCAGAAATAACATTTATTTGCTATTGGTTTTTTTTCCTTCTGTTTTTCCAATTTATTCTCTGAACCATAAAGTGTACAAATGACGAGGCTGTCTTTGACTTGCTTTTACATCCGACATGTAATGACAATCAATTACCTGAACTGTTATTTCCTACTGTAGGATAAATCACTAACGCCAATTAAATTAAAGTCATGCTTTTATTATGTATTCAAAGCACCCAGTCAGCCACCAGGAAATGTTGTGTGGAACGTTACTGACTCCAGAGTCATCCTCAACTGGGAAGAAGTAAGAGCCATGGAGAACGAGTCTGAGGTGACTGGGTATAAGGTAAGCAAAAAAAAACCAAACCCAAAAAACAACTATAGGAGAATCTGGAAGCAATATTCCATTCCTTACCTCATGTTTGCATCCTCTGAACTCGTCCTCATAACTGTCTCATTTTTTTAGATTAAAATCATATTCAAACTGTATCTCACAAACCCCAGTCCTTTCACCATTAATGGTACACTGATGCTTTCTGTTGCTGGCTAAGTAGATTTTTTTTAGTAGCAGGCATGAAACTTATATTCTTAAACCTTTTTCTTCTTACTTCTGTGGCACTTGCTCCCTCTCTTAGAAGTTACATTGCTACATCTATTCCAGAGCTGATCAGTGCACAAACATACAAGTATTTAAATACATCATTTATGCGTATGAGAATTGCTGAGAATGTTTTTAATCAGTGTACAGCTGGACCTCACGTGACACTTACCTGTATAAAAGTTTATATGAAGATGTGACTATGCATTGTTCTGGGATGCGCTGTCAAGATGTAAAAGTTGAAAGCTTACCTGGTTTCACAGGAGGTAGCCAAACAAAAGGAATTCAGTTCCAAATTGCATACTTTGTCTCCCACAACATTCTCAGGTTTCTCTACTAAAAAGACACCAATAAGCTCAATTTTGATAATGCTGGTTAATTTTACCCAAGTAAAGCATTTAGGGGTGTCATTTTTTATCTCTAGAAGCAAGGGCACTGCAGTTAACAGAAAGCTGGTTTGTCAAGCAGAATATCCCAGAAATGACATTGAAAGCAGCAGAGCAGCCGCAGCGCGGGCGTTGTGGAGGGCAGCCAGATGGTTGTGTCCCTCAGAGCTTTTTTCAGCACAGCATGGCATTAGGGAGCATGGCTCGAGGGTGGCAGCGTGTAGCACAGAGCTGGAAGGTACTGAGAGACCACTGTCATTTAGATGGATTCAGGGTGAGGATCCTGGATTGGTGATGGATCATCATGTATGTCATTCCAGTGGCCTTGCATTTTTTGCCATCCATCACTATTGCCATTATAGTTTCATATTGCATTGGGAAACTCCCGACTTACCTGCTTGTCAAGTGTGTAGAACTCTGCCAGCTGTGCACTGGATCTAAGACCAGAAGAGACGCTGATGTTGCTCTTGCTTGAGGCTTTTGACTGAATGCAGCTCCTGGTGTTTAAAACAGGACACTTTCTGTAATTAACAGTAATGACAAACTAATTCAATTGGCACTTGTGGAACATCTTCCAACACAGTCACATAGTTTTCTCATTCTGACTAGTTCTGCCCTTTCCCATACTATGCATTGGCATTATCAGTTGATCTAGATAATGACAGACTCCAAATTGAGGGGTAATCTGAAAAACAGTAAATGATGACAATACTCAGCAGTCAGCTGAATATACTTTCACAGATTCTGCCATTTCAGATTAAAGTTAGGTAAAATACTTTCATCCGTGTTCACTTCTTTCACTACTCCTCTAGGTACTGAATGTAATTGTGCCCTGTAATATTAACCAAAAATTAGACCTTTTCTCTCATCATGCCTTTTTAAGACCAAAATCTTTTATCCAGGAAACATGAATAAAAATTGCATGCCAGCTCCTACTGGAAGAAATATCACACTACGGATTTTCTAAGGATGCTATCTGCTTTTGTTGCAGGTTCTGTACAGGACGAGCAGTCAGAACAGTATGAATGTGCTGAACACAGACAAAACAACAGCTGAACTTCTGCTCCAGTTTAATGAAGATTACATTATAGAAGTAAAAGCAACAACTGAAGGCGGAGATGGCACTAGCAGTGATCAGATCCTGATTCCCAGACTAGCTAGTACGTTGAAGCTGAACTGCTGTTGTTTTGTCACGTGTTCATGTTCAGTCCTCAACCACTATCAGAACCTCCATTGTACCACCCACAGTACAGAGACATGTCTCTGCCTTTGCATAGTGATGCATTATTAAGCGTGCAGCTGACACTAGGCAGCTGTCACAGGTTATCTTTACAGGAATTGAGTCCTTATTGATAGGAGAAGAAAAATTGAAAGCATGTATGTAGTATGGTAATAAGGTATTAAAAAGAAAAGCAATTAACAGACAAACTTCATTCTACTGAACTGGTAAATCACCATGTAAATTGATATTAAAAAACATTTTTTACTTTTTTTTTGTTATAATCGTCTTGACAGTGAAGACCATTAATGTAGCTTAACTATTTTGCAGTGCATTTCTGTAGCTTAAAAATATGTAGTGTTTCTATTTATAAATTTTCATTGTTTATCAAAAATAAAAAATGACAGTAGGGTTTTTTGATTGGTATGTAGTAAGAGTAGTGATTTGACACAGCAGATAGTCATGCTTTCATTTAATCCTGACCTTTTTCATCTGTCACAGGTATGGATGCAAGAGGCTCTGGTCCATCAACCTTGAATATCTTCAGTCTATCCAGCATTTTACCGACAGTGTTTTCCTTCACTCTTAATTCAGTCTTGTGATGATGCATTTTCATTTGCTAGAAGAAACAAATTATCAATCAGTTATTACAGAAAAGTGCTTTTTTAAAAAAACAAACAAGCTGCAGTGGTTAATGCATGTTTTTCTTCTGACATGTTTTTAAATTCTTTATATTTCACTGTAGGATGAATTAAAAATACCATGTAAAGTTTAGCAAATCCTTTAAAAAGGAGCCTGAAATGCCTTAATACTTGAACCAAAGGAGTTTACATATTATGTACTTCAGCTACAATGTAAGAAGAGAGAGTTGAAAGCAATGGCACTGTGATCAATCACAAGGAAGAGCTTGGCTCTATGAAAAACTCAGTTTTTACAGTGACAATGAATTGTTTTGAGTATATTTTACAGTATTATGATAACATCATTCTACATACAAAAGCTGAGATCAGAGCACGCAGTTTCAAGCAATGGAAAACATGAACTACTTGGCAGTTCTTTAAGACAGTGTCAGTGGCTTGCTGCCCTTTACATAAGTTATTCTAAATCTAGCAAGAAATCAAGGCTAGAAGTTAGAGAAGTCACAGTATTAATGTTAGTTTTGCACAGTCCACGTTGGGGTGTCTGAGTGGCAGGGCTTCCACTACTTCTAAGAAATGATCTCACAGCCATGTTTCAAAGAAAGCTCTCCTTTACCCCAGCATACATCTGTGTATTCTTTCCAGCACTTGACCTTCCTCTTAATCACTTCTAAGGTAATTTCCTCACATCCTTACCTTATATTCAGTAACCAGATCCTTTATTCATAACCAAGTTCTCCCACCTTCAGGATCATTCTTACTGCCCTTCTCTGAACTCCTGTCAGTGTGTTTCACTAACACAAGTGCCCATTTGTAAGCATTACTGAAATGCAGTTGCACCATGGCCTTATGAAAAGGAACTGTTACCATCTTTCTACATTGTGATGTGGTGCTTCCAAATACGCAGCCCAAAATTATCTTGTCTGCCGCACCACACGCTGTCAATTCAATCACATATTCATAATTCTCCTTCCAGCTGCTCTTAATCAGTTCAGACTATTTCACCTGGTCCAGCACTCTAATACACCCCATGACTATCATCTAATTCTAGTAAGTTTATGGCAATACTATAGTTTATAATTTTAAAAATACATCAAGACTCTCAAGCTCGCTACAGTGAAATCTATGCTTTCTTTCATAGCAGTACCTTAAACCTGGTATATCCAACCTTCACCGTTGTGAATTTAGACCAGTCAGCCTTTTAGACATATCCATGGTAGAGCAAGTGTTCATGTGACATAAAACGTATCTGAAAGACCTTCATTTTTATCTCACAAGCTTATTACAGCACACAAATATGAAGAACCAGGATTAAAAGTATCATGATAACACTATAGAAATACCTTGATATGCATTCAAATAGATCAGCATCACATCCAGATGAAAATAGTGCTAGCTGTTGAAGTAAGCAAGATCTGTATATACTGTAAATATATAAGTTATAAATGGCTAGTTGCTTTTCAATGTGGCTAACCAGTGATGTTTTCAGACACTTGCAAATAGGGGGGAGGGTGGGAGACGGAAAACAGGGGTTACTAGTAAGTATATAGTTCTGTTTCCTGCAGCAAAGGGTGAATCTTTCTATTGTTTCACAGAATTCCAGTTCGCGTTCCTGTATTGCCATTTTCATGCTATTAGAGTGTATTATTTAATTTCTAGTTATATATCTCCATGAGATATGTACCGAGTACCTTGTTTCATATTGAAAAGCTTAAAATTTCTCCTTAAACTTCCAGTTGTGTGTGTATCCTATGGTTATCTGTATGCATTTTTCTATTCTAATAAAATATTTATTACATAGAGGGATACACGACTATTTCAGATATTATTGCATGTCCACATTATGTACTTGCACACGGGGATTCACCGCAACTAAAATCCTTGTCTGTGTTCCTCAGAACATTTCTGCTACCTGACACTTCATGGCAGGACAGGAGTGGTTTCCTTCTCAGCAGTTCTTCTGCCATTAAAATCCTCACCTGTATACCCAGGCCTTTCTGCAGAAAGGAAGGCAGGAGGGAGAGGAGGAGGAAGGGCTGGAGCTGCTGCTAGAGCTCTGCCTCTGCCCATAGTTCTGCAGCCTGGCAGATGAAAACCCACCTCACTTTCCTTGGCTTGGTTTCCTGTCTACCCAATTAGGCTGCTTCCTCTCCTCAGAGATGAAATAGAATGTAATTATATTAAAGAAGAGTTGGTTCTTTTAAATAATTTATTTAGTATATCGCTATTTATCATTAAATTGCATGGTGCGTTTTCCCCTGCAAATTGCCTATTCCTCACATACTGCAGTTTCCCATAAAGCCGGTGACTTTCTAGCACTAAAACCCGCTCAGTGGGAACATGAGCAGAACAGAAACCGTATTTTAAGCTTTCAAAGCATGGAATACCTGGCTTCTACCTAACCGGCATGAAAGGAGCTGATCCAGATGCTGCAGTAAGGGCTAATAATAATCCCAACATGGCTATTGCATATACACTTATAAACAAGACCAAAAACATTTTTCTTGAGTAAAGCATGGTTTCTTTTCCAGATCACTGTAGCTAGACACATGGCCTTGCTCTGTATTTCATCCTGTATTCACATTAGCCTTCCTTTAAGATGACCTCTGTTCCTAATCTCATTTCAGTTCAGTTAATATTTAATTGTGATAATAAGACTGACTTAATACTCCAGGGAGAGTCAGGAAAAAAAAAAGTAAGTAATTACTGGGAAAATATTGTAGGAAAACATAGAGTCATTAAGAGATAACATGAGTTCCCAAAGCCAGCCTACCTCTTGTTGACTTCTCCAGAGCAGTTTCTGTCACTCAGAAAGTTCAGGAATTCAGTCCTGGGGAAAAATAAAAAAATCAGATAAGCAATAATGGAAAAACATGAATAACATCACTTGTATGAGGTGAGGTTTGCAGCGTTGGGACCTTGCACCAAGCTTACTAACATTCCTAGTGTAACATCGAGGCTCACTGGAGACTTTCAAGCAGTTCCCTGCAAACTCTCAGTTGGATGCTGTTAGGGGGACGATGTGGAATATTCTGGACAACAAATTGTTGTGAAAAGGAGAAAGAATACAAGTGTCTTGCCATTAGCTTGAATACATGCACCACAGAAGAGGGACCAACTTAGCTTAAGGTGTTACCAGCTGTGCCTGGTGTCCTCCAGCAGCTGTAACCACTTTCATTTGGGAGCCCTTACTGGGACAGTGTGAGCAGTGGGGTTTGGAGCCTTGAGGCCATAAGGATTATTTGTTGGGTTGTTCTAGGATGGGGTTTGCTCATCTCGGTTACTCACCTTGCACCACTCTTCCCCCAGGAATTGCTTTCTGACTGGTTTCTTGCACCATCCAACTAATTTGTCAGCGTTGTTTGTTTTTTTTTCCTTTGTTGGCACACATTTATGCAAGGGGAATTGACTCCTGTGACTCTGAAATCAGTTTCTCAGATGTAGCTGTTCTGTGAATCAAAAAAGCCTTCTTTGGGCAGTTTACTCTGTCAGATATGTTGTGAACAGGCAGAATCCCCTCTGAATACAAAATGAGTCAAAAACTAATATCACTTGAGCCCCAAGAAATATTGGAGATCTCCATTTTCTACTTAATTTGCCTTTCACTGGTGGATTGCAGACGTGGGCAGTGCTTGTCAGGTTATATATGTTATATCTTAATAACGGGCAATAAAGCAAGCTGTCCTGCATGAGGGAATGCATTAATCTGACAGCTTTCTGTCTGAAATAAATAACAATGGAGTATTGTGAAAATAAAATGAGTTTGTAAACAGGCACTCTCTCTCTTAGGAAAAACAACCTCCTTGATTGTTTTATGCTAATGCTTTGAACTACTGGAAAGCAATAAAAATGGATACGTTTAGCAGAGATATAACTGAATGTACATGATTGTTCTTTCATCAAGCCTGTTTGATAGAGAGAGACACTACTTGCCTTTAAATCTGATGCATATATAGTGCAAGCTACAAAATGGGGGAGGAAAAAAGTATGCCACTTACCTGTATCTCCAGGTATCAGTTTTACATTCTTAGACCTTTTTTGTGAAGACCTTTCTTATTTGCTTTCCTGGTACACACACAGCTGAGGTCTTGCTGGGAAGCAGGATGGGCAGCCTGTAAGGAAGGTATGGGCATTTGTCTTTTCCCAAGCTCAAACCTGTTTCAATGGCCCCAGCAAGAAGAAGGGAAGCTGCCTGCACCCAGCTGAGCCGGTGCCCTTCACCTGTGGGAGCTGTAACCATTTCAGAAGTGCTGTTAACATCTCGCCTTCAGCTTGGAAGTCCTTCCTGCAGCCAGCTAAGGCATTTGGCTGTACATAGAAGTCTCGCTGCTGTCCGTGGGATCAGTTGGAACCACACCATCAGACAGTGCAGACTGCAGGACAAGGAGATGCACACAGGCACTGCTTGGCAGCCCTCCCAAAGCCCAGCACGTCCCCACCATGCCCTTGGCAGACAGTGTCCCCTCCAGGCCACGCTCCGGTCTCCTGAGCAGCTACCAGCTGCCAACTCAGCAGTGGTTCTGCTGGGAGCTGCTCCTAACACAGCGTGAGCTGAGTGCAGCAGTGTCTCACTTCTGACAGAAAAATGCAGTGATCTCTCGGAGATCTCCTTGCTGGTCACTTACCACACACACAGACAGCTGGAGTCTGGGATAACCACAGCCTGCCACCAGTTTTGGATCCAGTGTCATATTTTCCTCTTCCTGACAGTGGCTGCGTATTGCCTGATCTCTGACTTGTTCTGTAATGCATTAGGTGCATGGAACAGTTCCCCTACCCCAAACCCTGCTATTTCCGTAAGCAGATTCAAACACCTCTCCTCTTCACTATATCTTTCATGGGTTCCCTCCTCCATCATTAGCTTACACTCACTCTCATTCACTGTCATGTTGCCACGACACTCCTTATAACCCAAACAAGTTTATACATTTAATATATTCTCTTGAGCTTCTTGCTGATATTTTTTTTTAGGTCAATAAGTATCTTTGTATCTCTGACTGTCTCTATTTTATGCTTTAATGGACAAATATTGGAGATATGGAGATACACCAATAACTCTAGGAACATGAGCATTACAGAGCATTACTAAGACTCTTTCTTTCCAGTGCACCTCAGATTGTTTTCTTACCCTTTAAGAACATAATTAGTCCCCTGAGGTCTGGACCATGCCTGATGTCTGTGCTGTGCACTCTTCATGCCACTCAGCGATTAATTCCCCTTTGGATGGCAGAACGTCACGGCACTGCAAGTGCTGAAAAAGGAAGAATAAAAAACATTCCATTAGCCTATGGAGAGGATGCAACCTCGAGATGTTTACTAATTCAGCCGATTGTCAAAGCAATTCCTAGGAAGGGGGGACAAACCAGAGCCATCCGTCAGCAAAGAGCCCCTTCAAGAGGGGTCACATCCTCCCCAGTTTGGGAAGTGAAAACCTCAGCAACTGCCCTGCTGCAGGGCCCAGCTCTGCACAGCCAGACAGTGCTTCCAGCACACAAGTGGACTTATTTCAGGCACTGTGCACCGGCTGCTCTGCAGCTCTCAGTAGTAGCACAGATTGATTTTTGCCATTTCCAAGGAAAGTGAATTCTCCCTTGAGACCAAAGCACCTGGGTGTGCCCGCTGTGCCATTAATGGAGCAGGCAGAGAGGCCTTTGGTGGCACTGCTCTCTCCGATGATTTCTGTTTTGGGATCTTTCTGTGCTGGAACACGAGCAGTGACCTGTTCCATCAGCAAAAGGCATAAAAGGAAACGAGGCAGAGAAAATAAGGGAAAGCCCTCTCTTTCATGTCTTATATGATACAAACACTAAATCATTTTCCCAAGGGAGGACCTGTAAAGGAGTCTATCCAAAAGGACATATGTTTAACAAGAATCTCTCTCATTAGCAATCCAAGAAGGGCCACAGTTAAAGCAGACGAATAATTTAATTTTTGTCTCACTTTCTAACATTGCCACCGAACTGAGGCATTTAAAGTTACCGTTGTCACAACACTAATTTACCTATTTGAACACTGGAGCTCTCTGGTGATTGAACGAGTTCCGCAGCAAGAACAGATTATTTCACCAGCTGCATCTATCTGACTTTCATCATTTTATGGATATCGGAGAGAAACTGACTACAATGAGAGAAAGCACAGCTTTCAGTGCCTTGATAGCAGTTTCAGTGAGACAGAGGAAAAAACTTCTGCAGCCAAAACCTTCTGCTCACGTATGGAAAAGCAATGTCCTGAGCTTCCGTGTTGCCTTGGCAACATGAAATACAAATGCTATTAATAAATTACTTTCAAGCAACCACAGCATCCAGTGCTGGGGGCCTGATCCGAGTTTCTCTGATCCACCCTTCTAACTGAGGGAAATAGCAAAGAAGAACAAATCTCAGCCAAGTTCCACTTGTGCTTGAATTTCCAGAAGAGCTACCACAAGTTTTTCACGGGATCCCCACAGACAACAGGACAGCCATGTCTCCCTTCACTCACAAGACAACACCTGTGTGCCCAGCGCCTGGCCTGCAGCACGGGGCCATCAGTGGGAGCACGGGACACGACCACCCCAGCCTGCAGCAGAGGGGCTGCTTCCACCACCATGCCACATGAATGTGGCAGTGCTATTTTTACACTCGGTCCCAAGCTATTTTAAGCAAAAATTTGCTCACCACAAGACTTCCTTCAGCTAGCCATTCATTTTTAAAGAGCTGTTCATAGGGGTGATTTTGGGTTTTCTTTCTCCGGTCTTCCTCAGGAACAACACTATTGCCAAACTCCACAAATCTCTTCTGACTCCTTCTAAAAGCTGAACTGGCTACAAGACTGGATCAAAGGGGAAAAAAAAACCTTTAATCTGGAAGCACAGCAGTATTTACATAACACAAGATAAGCTCAAACTCTTCATATCTAGCATATAGACACGCTTAAGAGAAGCATATTAAAATAGGCCATTTTAAATTTGATTTGGGGTGGGGGAAGCAGACTTTTATAGCTACTGTAAGAGGAAACAAGGCTGGCAATCGAATCAGCGCTGCTTGCAAGGCATTTAAGTGAAAAGCTCAGCATTTTCAGGATATCCTGCCTGAAGGAGAACAATCTCTTGGAGTCATTTTCACACACAGGAGGAAAAGAGGACACAGAATCTTACTGCAGCCTGGGGCTAAGGCTTCCTCAGAGCTGGAAACCAAGGATCATGAGGAGCCCCCCTGAATAAGTTAAAGGTTCAGATGTCAGCTCCTCAACTGTGATTGCAAATTTTGGCAGCAGTCTACTAATAGGACTGATGACAAAGCATACAAATTGATCTGGAGTTCATCTATTGCAGAACTATAATAAAAATGAGATGTTTCTCAAGAACTGTCCTCTTTTTAGCCAACTCTGGTAAACTCAGAATAATGGAAAGTTCAATACGTGTATTGATATTTATTCTAATGACTTCATCATCTGTCCTTACGGATGCACTGAAACCAAACACAGAAATGCTTCAATACCAAACACCCACTTCTGCCTGCCCTCAGCAGGAGCAAAGCTATCCATTCTGCCGCTAATTAGCTATCATCTATAAAACAATGGGAAGGGCCATGCTTTAATTTAGACCCATCTGTTAAAGGCCTTCTTGAAAAGATGAGACTTACGTCATATTTTGGAGCTATCAGAGTCAGAGGTTTCCCAGAAGAAGCCATCTATCATTGCTAACAGCTGCCAGTCCTCAAGATGATCGGTTATAGTTCTTAATGATTACATCTATGAAAATGGTGACCAAAGGATCAGGAGGCAGTGGCTGACACATGCTTTAGGAACACCATGGTCAAATCTGAGAAAAGCTGAGAAAAGAAGTGGGGAAGAGTTTCTCAGCATCAAAAAATGAGAACTACAGAGAAACATCTCAGGGGTCTTTCTAAGACCCTCACTGTCTATCCTTCAAGAAAATAGCAGAATTCATGCTTTTTTTGAGTTCAGGAAAGAACCAAGGTGCTGCTGCTTGTCGACACTGCCCTGCTTCACTGGATGCCCAAGTCCCACTTAAGCATGGGGCAGGTTCAGTTCCCTCTCCTGGCTGATCTCTTCTGATTGTCCTGAAGTCCCACAGGTCAGAGCCCTCCT
This sequence comes from Tragopan temminckii, assembly GCA_028571105.1. NCBI lineage: Eukaryota > Metazoa > Chordata > Aves > Galliformes > Phasianidae > Tragopan > Tragopan temminckii. The sequence continues at coordinate 16,150,234 of JAOWBP010004220.1, read as the reverse complement.
TTGCTCCCACTGCTGCCCACAAGCACCTGAGCTCCCAGCTCCGTATCTGAGTGAAAGCTGAAAGCTAACGATGTGCTGATCAGGCTGTCACACACACAGCACGGTCACAACCACAATTTCAAGGCTAAATTGCTGCAAACTGCACTTCTCCAAATCTCTGAGGAGTCTCAGACTACAGCAGGACTTGGATCTGATTTTTCCCCTATTCTACGTAGCTTCAGTTCATTTCCAAAGTGCTGCCTGCTCTATTCTCTGGTTACAGAGCAGCTGAAGTGCAGTCAAACGCGTCCTGCTGCTTCTAAAGCAGCTTCTGTCTCGCTGCTCTTATCTGGGCAGCACAGGGCTGGGTCCTGCTTCCAAGGAGAGAAATAGCTTACATCACTTATGATGCCTCATGTTGTCAAAATAACCAGACAAGCTTAAAATACAAGCTGACACTGCTAGGAACTATGTGTTTAAAATGTTGAATTATATGGTAGTGGCACAGAATTGGAAATACTTGAAATTACAAGAGAATAAAAATGCAAGATATCAGAGAAATGTCAAACCTTTTCTGTATTTCACCCATCAATAACACATCATACATTGCTGTAAAGACAGAGGATGACAATGTCCAGCAAGCCCCAACAAGTGCCAAGCAAACACTGCTGCAGGACTGGTGGTGCATCACAGGAACGTGTGTAACCTCCAGGGAACAGACTCACCAGGCAGCTGCTCCTCATGGGCACTGCAGACATTTCTCATTAGTGATGTGAATAAAAGCATTTGGGCCTGATTCTCCCGATTCTCTTCATGTGCAGGACACCTAACGTTGCATGAGCATGGAACTTACACACAGAGAAAAGAGATGCCAAGAGGCCCTGGAGCATCACTGCTCTCAGAGGGAAATCTTACAGTGAAAATTTCAGGATCTACTTGCTCACATGGATGAGGACCACTGTATAAGATGCGTGCCTAGAAAACCAAGGGAGTGGTTGGCTGTATTCTACACACCAGATAAGACACTGAATGCCACGTTTCAGATGGGCATCATGCATTTTAGAAATTAAAATACTTTTTTTTTTTTCCTTTTTTTTTTTAACCACATCAGTTGGATTTCTGTCTGTGGGAACCTTTTCCTCAGAGAGTTTTCCTTTCATGGAAACAGCGGGGCAGTGCGAGGTAACAGCATGAAATGAGGGATCTTGAAAAGCAGAGATGCTCTGCAGAAAGCACCACATTTGCATTTTAAGCTACATCTATTCTCTGAATACTCAGACATATGAAAGCAACCCCAGACTTTTAGTTAGCAGCAGATCTTTTCATTTTAGCCTGAATTTAAAGGTCGTGCACGTTTGGAGCATTTGCACAGAGCAGCACCGCTCAGCTCTCCCTGGGAGCACAGCACTGTGCTGAGCTGTGCTGGGTTGTGTCCTGCTGCAGTGAGCAGTGGCCTCAGCACACCAGGGTGCTGTGTGAGACACAGAGCTCTGATATTGCTGCCCTCAGTAAGGGCTTTAACATGTGTCAGAGCTACGACAGCTGAGCCTTTTCAGCCATATAAAGGCAGCACGAGTGATAAGCAACTGAACAAAACCCACCGTCCTTTTCACAAAACAAAGTCCCATAGGAAATCTGAGATACTTCAACTCAATTTGAACATTTTCCACTTTCAGAAATCAGACTTACTTTACAGCAGGCTGCTCAGGAATTGTCAAGCATTGCAAGGTCCTCCTCAACATCTCCAAACTGCCCAGAATTCCACTTCTTTCCTTCAGCAGCCTGGAGAAGGTGAAGAGGAAGAAAAAGAATGAGGTTACAACCCTTGTCAGCTCCCCAGTGAGAAGCAGTGATGCAGCAGTGCGTGAGCCTTCAGGAAAGGGGTAGACTGTGTGCTGGATTTATTGACACAAACGTTGGTCTCAGTTATTGACTTTCTGATGCAGAAGATGCTGGCAGAAAAATTATCTGTATGCAGAATGGATAAGAGCTGAGGGTTTGCTTTAGCCTGTCAATATACACAGGACTTGAACGAGCATTGGTTTGTTTAGGGTCTGTGATTAAATTGATATGGCTTATGCCTAATTATACTGCTGATATAGATTGGCAATTAAACAGCATTAAGGAAGCAGAAGCTAACATCTCCAGTCACCTGCCACGCACTGGGGAGCCAGCAGGGAAGGGCCCTGGGGGGTGATTTAAGGAAGCCCTGCAGAGGTTATTTCTGCAGTTCATTGATATCACATGAGGCCTCATCTCCTCTGACACTGGATTGTGAACCTCATGGCCACGAGGCAGAGGGCAGATGGAGTAGGAACAGCTCTGCTGCCACATACCAGTGACAGGTACCAGTGCTGTGAGCAGAGGCACCAAACACCTGGGTTTCCTTCCAGCACAGCGGCACCCAGAGGGACTCAACCTGTTTCTAGATGCCTTCCTTCCCCTCCCTCTTCCTCTCACGGCGCAGAGACAGTTTCTCCCATAAGTGGAGGAAAGTGCCTGACCTCTGCAGAATATTCTGTTGAAGACTGGCTTGGCTTGCTCAAAAATCCCAGACGTGCTTGCTCAGCACTTCGCTAGGGGGTGAGCTCAGGTCTGACAGCAGCAACTGGCAGGTGTACAGCCGGTGCCACCAACCCAAGCTTGCTTTTCCAAAAGCTCAGCAAGGCAGAGTATCCACCTGGGGTTCTAGAAGACTCAGCTTCTGGCCCTAATTCCCTTGCACGAACGCATTCCTGCTTTGCTCTATTGGCTTCACAAAAAGCTGACACCGTTTAGGCATCTGGTGCGCTGAGACCACTACTTATCCTAATGAAGAATGCAAGTAAACTGCTTGGAGTT